>MU756462.1:149644-174981 GCA_026770625.1 Nicotiana glauca | reverse complement strand
TAAATGAGGTTTTCAAGGCCTCAGAAGCTCGAAATGTCTGAGAAAACAAGTGATGACCCTTTGGGTTGTCACACACTCCATTTTCTCTTTGCGGCTCATACTTTATCGACTCTTTGAGCCATTTTCTCTTCCTCGGTGGAACTAGAGAGATGAAAAGTCACTCTTTCTTAAGCATGACATTCATTGTTCTCCTTTTCTATTTACTACATCTTTTCCTTGTTATTTTCTTTTGGATTCCCTTCAACTCTTCACTTTATTCACTTTCTTTTTGGCATGTTTCTTTTTATTCTTTCTTTCTTTCCTTTGCCTTCCCTTTTCTTCATTTCTTTCTCTTCTTTGTACCTTTCATCACTTTTAAACTCCTCTTCTCTACCCCAAACTTATATTTTTGTCAATTATTTCTCAAGAATTCTAAGGAAAGGTCGGGTGTCAAGAGGGGGTCATTACAGAATGAATAAATGCATGTAACGTGGTTATTGAAAGAAAAAGAGTTCCGACTCAAAGGGATTGACTAAGGATATCACATTGGTAGGCTATGTAAGATTTCAAAGTTCAATTTGGATGAAGGAAAGTCTAATATCATTTCTCAAGCTAAGCTACACTTAGAATTTCACCTAGACAAACATTCGGGGCAAGTTCTAGACTATTAGCACATGCACTTGGACTTGTAACTAAACATCTCACCTCTCATGCTTCTGGATTATTAAAGAGAACAGAGTCAAGGGTCCACAACAACTCTAATAATCACAAATGGCTCGATTTGAAGCACTTGATCACTGCTTAAGTCAACACTAGAGTCAAAAGAGTCACAACTAGAGCTATTTTCTGCCAACAACTTATTTTTAACCATACGATCATAGGTAAATGTGTTGGTACCAAGTGAAGCATGCTTGAAACTTCTTTTTATTCATTACTACTATATTCACCAAAACATAAAAAAAGACTCAATTACTTAAGAAGGTTGTCACGTCATCCATCATTGGGAAGAGCCACTCGGTTCACAAAAAATCCACCTTTGAAAAGAACCATGGCATTAAGAAAGGTTTATTGTTCACTCAAAACATAAAAAGAAGCTAGAAAATTAAAAAGAAGCTACTAATGTAAATAAGAAGATATAATACTAAAGAAAAGAAAACTAAAGAAGCTACATAATAAAATACAGAAAACGAGATAAAAAGAATATACTAACCAAAGTCAAACAAATATATACATAAGGGAGAAGAATATATACATAAAGGAAATGAATATTTACATCAAATGGAGGAAATATATACATACCAAAGGAAAATAAAGATGAAATAAAAATAGTATCAGAGTTATTACAGCCTAAATGTTAAATAATCATAATAGACCACCCCCCAAATGAAAAATAAGCATTGTCCCCAATGTTTAACAAAAATAAGAACAAAGATAGGGTAGAGAGTTAAGAGAACTCCCTATGTGGTCTCTTTCTACATGGGATCCTCAGCAACCTCAGCTTCAAGCTGTATCTCATCATCACCAGGATGAGGGTCGACTGGGTTGCTGAGCATCCGAATCATCTCCTCAGCTGTGTGGGAAGTGGCAACCGGCTCCTCAGACTGGCTGGATGCTGCCTCTGGTGTTGTCTATGCTACTGGTGGGGTTGTCTCCATGAGCAGATCTAATGGAAAATCCCCTGCAGGTGCAATCTTCTCGACCTTCTTAGTCAACTTCTCCACATACCTCTTTGATGCTTGAGACTTCTTCATCTTCCTGACCTACTTGGTCAAGTCCGCAATGACCTTCCCATGTGCCACTACAATATATGTAATAGTCTTCTAATTTTCTAGAATCTTCTTCAATGCTTCCTCCACTAACGGAGGTACATGTGGCTGTGGTGGGGCTGCTGGGGCTGAGGACTGTGTTGTAACAGCACTGGATATATCAGTCATCTTTGTAGTAGTTGTCTGCATCTAGTTGTTAAGACTCACCAATGTCTGGGAGACTCACAGCGCAGTCTGAGGATAGATAGATGAAGCAGGCACTGGCAATGGTAGTGAAAGTCTAGGAGAAAAAAGAGGTTCCGGTAGATGAAGATGGTGGCATGGTTACTATCCCGACGGAAGTACCAGCTGTTGTGGAAGGCTTGGCAGTTGAATTAGTAACCACCAATGTCGGCTCCTCAGACTGGCATGTGGAGGTAGTAGCTTTACCCTTGAACTTTAGGTTGTCAGCTCCCTGAAGGTGGTACCAAGAGAAAGGCTTCTTGGCCTTCATATCTGTATCATAATTCCTGGACTTCACTCCTTGATCCTTGAAGTATTCGGTGAGGACGTTTAGGTACGAGTAGGATCTCTCTCCCTTTTGGACAGCTAAAGTGATATTGGTGGACATGATGGCACCAACATTTATTGGATATCCTGCCATAATAGAAGCCACCAAGACTGCATGGGGAAGTGGAAGCATATTTTCATTGAGGAACGGCTCAATACGGCTACACACAAACATTTGCCACCCTTTTGCTTCAAAGTTGAGGGTGGCGCGGAAAATTGGAACTCCAGTTGTGAGCCACGAAAGTGTTGATCATGGGATTGCCAGAATCTCAGCCAACCATGGATGAGCTGCATCACCCATGGCTAGCTTCTCTAAATATTGCACTGAATCCACTTCTTCGAACCCCACATATGTGTTCAGTACCACATGGTCAAAGCGGATTTTCAAATTCCGCACTTTGGTCACCTTAGTACCATTTTTTATGTGAGCAACATTCGCGTAGAATTCCTTGACCAGGTACTCATTTGCATCCAGAACATTGTTGGTAAACCAGCTCCAACCTTTTTGCTCTTGGAATTGCTTGAGGACAATGGGGTTGTGTTTGTTCAGGTCTTTCATTAAAACTGTCACTCAAGAGTGAGCGACCTTTGTGGCAACTATTCCCGGATCTTTGCGAAGGTAGTGACACTATAAAATTTGTCCTCCCAGATCTCCGGCCTCGGTGATCTTTCTAACCCTGGCACTACAGTATCGCCCCCTCTCCCATTATCTGGAACAACATCATCATTATCTAAGTTTATTAGGGTAGGGAGAACATGTAAGGAAGTGGGCTCAGAGTCTTGTCTACCCTTTTCTGAACCTTCTGATGAACTGGCAGCTGGTGAAGACTCATCCACCAAATGGAATTTTCGAGAGAATAGTTGTGATTGTGCTTCTTGTTATGCTTGTGCTTCCGGCTGTGTGTGCATGGAGTTACCCTCAAAAGCTTCCCCAGATGGGACATATTCACTAGTCTCCGAGGTATCAGGGGCTGGGACTCTATGTGCTGTAGCTTTCTTGCTTATAACCATTTGAAGTGCAAGAAGTAAACTGCTTTTACCTCGACCCGGCCTCGGGAGGGTTCTGCCCTCCCTTATTATTGATCACTTTTACCACGTGAGCGAACCATTGTCTGCAGCATATAAGAACAAGAACCAGTGACAATTGAAGATTATAATGTATACAAAGGCACAAAAATTCACGATGGAAAGTTGTAGTTAAAAGTGTCTCAGAAGGGCAGTGTGGAGCGCATAAAAATGAGTACGGGCGCAGAGCCCCAGGTTCAGACTACTAGGGTCTCTGAAGTTCTATCATTACGGACCGCACAAAAATGAGTGCGACCGCACTAGGCCATTGCGGACCGCACAATTTTCAGTGAAGCCGCATAGGTCAAGCTCACTATTCTTAGAACTTAGAGGGTTGCGGACCGCACAAAAATGAGTGCGGCCGCATAACCTCTATTGCGGACCGCACAAAAATGTGTGTGGCTGCATAATTCAAAATTTACTGGCACGAGTTTATGCGATTTTTGCTCACAAATTGACATGGTTTTAGCAATCAAACCTCATTAGCACATTACCCAGACCCCAATTATCATACAAAAACTACCCTCATGATTTTAAGCAAAAACGTCGGGACATTTTTAAGCAAGTAATTAACCCTAAATCTAAGAACAAAATCAAATAAAAAATAAATAATCTAATGAGGAATTTAACATACAAATAATGAAGATGCAGGTGATGAATCGAGGGAACTATTTGAGTGAAAATGGGGAAATTCACTATGCAAGCTTAGTATTCAGGGCTTAGGAGTTTGAAAAGTGTAAAAAGAAGAGAGAAGTACTATTTATACTTTTTACCCGTGGGACCCAGTCTTTTACATGAGTGCGGCCACATAATTTTGATGGGACCGCACTCCATATCTGTCCTATAAGAAGTCACGCCGTGGACCGCATAAAATTGAGTGCGGCCACAGCCTTAGTGCGAACCACACAAAAATGTGTGCGGCCGCAAATCTTTAAGCAATTTTGACAGGCCAATTTCAGAGATTATGTATTTTGGTACTTAGCCAAAATTTTCAATCACAATCCCTGCAGTACACACCCATTCCTGCATACTCTTCAAAATTGGTTAGCACAAAACCAAACCTATCTAAAAGAATGAAAAAAGAAGAAGAAATGGGGTGGCTCCCAAGAAGCGCCAGATTTACGTCCGTATGACACAGATTACCAATCATGAGAAATGGAGAACCACCACAATGCAGCCATCATCAACCTTGCTCAGATAATGCTTAACCTAGTGTCCATTGACTCTAAATATATCATTGTTCTTATTTTTCAAATCTAGAGCACCAAAAGGGGTTACATTCACTACTTCAAAGGGCCCACTCCATTTTGATTTCAGCTTGCCCGGGAACATTCTTAACCTAGAATTGAACAATAGCACCAAATCACATTCTTTGAACTCCTTGTTGTGGATATACTTTTCATGGAGGTGCTTCATCTTCTCCTTGTAAAGGGACAAGCTTGTGTAGGCATGATACCAGAATTCATCAAGCTCATTCAAATGTGCCACTCTTAGGTTTGCAGCGACATACCTTTCAAGGTTCAACTTTATCAGCGCCCACATGGCCTTATGCTCAATTTCTAATGGAAGATGACACGCCTTCCCAAACACCAATCTATATGGAGACATCCCAATCAATGTCTTGCAGGCTGTCCTATAAGCCCAAAGAACATCATCAAGTTTTCCTGACCAATCCGTTTGGTTGGCATTCACAGTCTTTGACAAAATACTATTAATCTCCCGGTTGGAGACTTCAACTTGTCCGCTTTCTTGAGGATGGTAGGGGGTGGAGGCTTTATGAGTGACACCATACTTGGTGAGTAAGGTATCAAAAGCCCGATTGCAAAAGTGCGGACCCACATTACTAATAATGGCCCTAGGGGTCCCAAACCTTGTGAATATGTTCTTTTTCAAGAACGCCACCACACTTCGAGCTTCATTGTTGGGCAAAGCCACGACTTCAACCTATTTTGAAACATAATCCACCTCTACCAAAATGTAAGTGTTCCCATAAGAGCTCACAAACAGTCCCATAAAATTAATACCCCAAACATCAAAGATATCAATCTCTAAAATGGTTGTACGGGGCATTTCATTCTTGTTAGAAATCCCACCGGCCCTTTGGCATTCACCACAACGCTTGACAAGTTCTCTAGCATCCTTGTAGAGGGTAGGCCAATAGAATCCACAAGTCAAAAACTTTGTAGTCGTTCTAGCTCCACTATGATGACCACCATACGGTGAAGAGTGGCAAGCTTCAAGAATTCCTATTTGTTCTTCTTCCGGCACACATCGTCGGATCATACCATCGGTACATATTCAAAAAATATATAACTCATCCCAATAATAATCCAAGCCATCGCATTTGAGCTTCTTCCTTTAGTTTGAAAAGAACTCATTCGGTACAATGCCACTCACAAGATAATTGGCTAGATCGGTAAACCATGGCATCCCGGTCGTTGAAACAGATAGTAGTTGCTCGTCGGGAAATGAATCATTAATGTTAAGGCCGTCATATGGCCTCCCCTCCTCCTCTAAATGGGACAAGTGGTCTGCTACTTGATTCTCCCTACCCTTACGGTCTTGAATTTCTAGATCAAACTCTTGGAAAAGAAGCACCCACTGCATCAACCTTACCTTAGAATCTTTCTTGCTTATCAAATACCGAAGTGTCGCATGGTCGGTGTGAACAATTACCTTAGTACATATCAAATATGTTCGAAACTTCTCCATGGAAAAAACAATAGTAAGTAGCTCCTTCTCGATCGTTGTGTAGTTGACTTGGGCATCATTTATGGTCTTGCTAGCATAGTTGACCGAATGGAAGATTTTGTTGATTATTTGCCCCAACATCACTCCAACTGCAACATCACTAGAATCACACATGAGCTCAAAATGCAAGCTCCAATTCGGTGCGGTGATAATAGGAGTAGTAGTCAACTTGAACTTAGGCAACTCAGATGCCTTCATACAATTTTCATTAAAATGGAACTTGGCATCCTTCCCCAAAAGTTTTCACAATGGGTTCACCACCTTGGAAAAGTCCTTTATGAATAGGCGATAGAAACCCGCATAACCCAAGAAGCTCCTCAGTTCCTTCATGGATGTAGGAAAAAGGAGTTTGGAGATCACTTCAATTTTGGCTTGGTCAACCTCAATACCATGTTTTGAAATTTTATGGTCGAGGACAATGCCTTCCTCGACCATGAAGTGACATTTTTCCCAATTCAACACCAAATTTGTTTCCTCACATCTAGCCAATACCCTATGCAAATTTTGCAAACACTCTTCAAATGAATTCCCAACCACAGAAAAATAATCCATACAAACCTCAAGAATGTCCTCCACCATGTTGGTGAAGATAGCCATCATACATTGTTGAAAAGTCGTCAGTGCATTACACAACCCAAAAGCCATCCTTGAAAACGAGAAAGTACCATAAGAACATGTGAAAGTGGTATTCTTTTGGTCCTCGGGAGCAATAAGAATTTGGTTATAGCCGGAGTATCCATCAAAGAAGCAATTAAAAGCACGTTCGGCCAACTTATTAAGCATTTGGTCAAGAAACGAAAGCGGGAAATGATTTTTTCGGGTGATCTTATTGAGATTCCTATAGTCCATGCACACTCTCCACCCGGTGACGGTTCTTGTTGGGATCAATTCATTCTTGTCATATATCACCACAATCATGCCCCCTTTCTTTGGGACACATTGCACCAGAGAGGTCCATGAGCTATAGAAAATGGGATAGATAACCCCGGCATCTAACCACTTGATTATCTCCTTCTTCACCACCTCTTTCATTGCTTTATTTAATCTTCTTTGATATTTAACGGAGGGTTTGGCACCCTCCTCCAAGATACTCTTGTGCATTCAAAAGGCGGGGCTTATGCTCTGGATATTTGCCAAAGTCTAATCGATTGCCCTTTTTCTCCTTTGTAGCACCTCCAAAGTGGACTCTACCTGCATGTTAGTTAAGCACGAAGAAAGAATAACCGGTAAAGTAGAAGAAGGGCCAAAGAATTCATACCTGAGGTGCGATGGCAATGGCTTTAACTCCAAGGTAGGAGTCTCCTCGATTGAGGGCTTTGTTGGAGGAGTCTTCCAGTTTTCAACATCAAAAAATAACTTTCAGGGCTCATAAATGTATGACCCTATGCCTTGTAGTGTATTCACACACTCTACATAGCCATATCTCTCCTCATCATCATCATCATCAAGAATGGGCAAACTTTCTTCCAATTTATCCTCAACATTCATTGTTGCACTAGCACCATCAACTATCACGTCGGTCACCAAATCCACAAATGAACAAACTTCATTACTATTCGGTTGCCTCATTGATTTGCAAACATGGAAGACCACCTTTTCATCACCCACCCGGAAAGTGAGCTCACTGGCCTCCACATCAATAAGCGCCTTCCCCCTAGAAAGGAAAGGTCTACCCAAAATGATAGGCACCTTATAGTCCACTTCACAATCTGAGATCACAAAATCTGCTGGTAGGATGAACTTGTCAACTCTAACCAATACATCATCAATAATGCCCAAAGACCTCTTCATTGTCCGATCCGCCATTTGCAACCTCATGGATGTGGGTCATGGTTGCCCAATTCCTAAAGTTTTGAACACAGATTAGGGCATCAAGTTGATACTTGCCTCGAGATCCAATAGTGCTTTGGCAAAATTGGCGCTCCCAATAGTGCAAGGGATTGTGAAATTACCCGGATCTTCCAACTTTAGAGCCATTGAGTGCACAATAGCACTCACTTGATGAGTCATCTTGACGGTTTCACAACTCATTGATCTTTTCTTGGTTACCAAATCTTTCTTGAATTTTGCATATCCCGGTATTTGCTCCAATGCCTTAACCAATGACATATTTATGGACAAACTCTTCATCATATTAATAAACTTTTTGAAATTGGTTCTCATTGTTTTGCTTTGCAAGACTTTAAGGGTATGGAGGAGGAGACCTTGGAATTAGTGTCTTAGACTTTGGCACCACCGGTTCTGGCATGTCAATCACGTGTTCCTTAGACAGGTTCACCTCTTCTTGCGTCTCCTCCACACTTTCATCTATCTCAATTCTCACTTCTTCATTATCTTGAATCACATTGCTTGGGATTTCATCCTCTTGGACCACAACATCTTCATCCACAATCCTTCTTTGATTTGAGGTGGTTTCTTTTCCACCTTTTCCACTTCTAGTAGTTACGACCATAGCATATCCCGTATTATTCCCACCTTTTGGGTTCACCACTGCATCACTAGGATGATTGTTCAGCGCATGTGAGATTTGGCCAATTTGAACCTCCAAATTCTGAATAGAAGTGTTGTGTGAGGCTATTTGAGCATCGGAGTCGGTGTTCTTGTCCATCATCTGTTTAAACATGTTTTCAATTCTACCCATCTCATTGGAAGAGCTTGGGCCTTGAGAAGGATAGGGAGGTGGATTCTTGGTTGTTGGAACATCGGAGGCCTTTGAAAACCCGACCCCTAGTTGTTGTTGTTGTTATTGTTCACCTTCCTTGATTATTGCCTCCCTAATTGACTTGAATGTTGTTACCCCAATTACCTCGATTTCCTTTATTGTTCCAATTTCTTTGATTAGAATTACCACCACTCCAACTGTCTTGGTGGTTTTGGTTATTCCAATCACCTTGGTTCCCTTGTGACCTCATTGTTGTTGATTTTACCCTTGAGAATTGTTTCTTTAACCTTGATAATTATTAACATATTGAACTCCTTCATCTTGCTTATTGAATGAATTACCTTGATCATAACCACTATCATCTTGCATAAATTTTTCTGGATGATTATGCATTTGTTGACCTTGTTGCCATCTTTTGTTTACCATCATGTTCACACCTTTCTTTGCATGCACTTGTTTCGGCCCTTGAACTTGTTGAAGCCGAGACTTGGCCAATTGGTTCATGGTAGTTGTCAACTCTACTATAGCTTGACCGTGGTCATATAGCTCCTTGTGTAGGTAAATAACATTAGGGTCACTTTATGGCACATTGGCTCTACTTTGCCACGCCGAAGAGGTATCCACCATCTTATCACGAATTTCACAAGCTTCAAACTATGGCGTGTTCATGAAGTTACCACCGGCGAGTTGGTTAACCACACATTGATTAGTTGTGTTGATTCCCCTGTAGAAGGGCCATTGGATCATGTGCTCGGTCATATCATTGTTCGGGCACTCTTTAACCATGGTAAGATAGCTTTTCCAAATCTTGTGCAATGGCTCATTGGGTTCTTGCTTGAAAGCAAGAATCTCATCCCGAAGCATTGCCATATGTCCCAGAGAGAATAATTTGGAAATGAACTTTTCTACCAACTCATCCCAAGTTGTGATGGAATGGTTGCGCAACCTCTCTAACCAGTCCAATGCTTTTCCTCGTAGAGAAAATGGAAAAAGCCTCAACCTTAGCATGTCCTCAAAAACATTTGTTTGCTTTCTTCCCCCAACAAGTATCCACAAACCCCTTGAGATGCTTGTAACCATTTTGACTCGAAGCCTTGATGAAGAATCCCCATTGCTCAAGTAGTGTAAGCATCACATTGGTGATTTAGAAGTTGCCCGCTTTAATGCGGGGCGATACAATAGCACTTGCATAACTCTCGTTTGGCAATTGTCGGTGGGCTGCTGCTCTTGGTGGAGGTGGGGGAGGGACGGGCACATTATCGTGAGGCGGGCGGCCTCGTATATTAGCTTGAGGTTCAATAGTAGCCTCACCCATGACATCATCATCCACGTCCTCCTCCAAGTGCACATTTCCTATGGATTCATTGTTTAGAGCCATTTTCGTACCTAGAATCAATTCAAACACAAAATTAGTAACACGGAAGGAAAGAAAGAAAAAACACAGAAAAACCTAGATATATAGCTAAATCTGTTCAACTCCTCGGCAATGGCACCTAAAATTGATCTCACCCAAACTCACACCACAATTAGGTAGTGAGGCGGTCGAAGCAACAATAAACCCAACACTAGTCGGAATCGAATCCTCAAGGAGTTAGAATTTGGATTAGGTATATAACTAGAGTAAATGTATGAAGTGCCTTAGATTGTACTTCCACATATTCATTGGTTGTTTTCTATTTCTACTTTTAGCTAATGATTGCAAATATTAACTAGAAGAAAGCACTTTTGGTTTTGAGTGTTTTTTAAATGATAAAGGAATCTAGGGTCGTGACTTCCACCTAGGTGTCTACCTAACAGGTTGTAAACTATAGGGAAAGTTTGATTTATCGGGGTCGTGGTATAGCAATCACACGCAATTACTCACTCTATATCTCTTGGTAGTTTGAGGAATTTTGCCCGATTTGGCTTTCTCAAGCCCAAATGGGTATTGCACAAATCAAGTGATATATGCTCAAGTCGGGTCTCACTATCTCTATATTTGACCCTTTAATTGGGGTTATCAATTTCTTGAGTTCACCCCAATTCCTTGTTAGCCAAGTTTTCCTAAACCTAGTCTCTCTTTCTCAAGCAAAGACTAGGTTAAAAAGGCATGAATCAATGTTTGCAACCATTAATTTTAGGATTTAAGCATAAACAAGGATATATATCACTAACCCAATCACAAACATGCCCTAAAATTAAATACCCATTAATTACTCACACTAGAGTTGAGCCACAACCCTAGCTAAAGATTTAGCTACTACTTTCACCCTTACTTTAACTATCTATCACCATTGATTTACTTATGTTATTCTAGAACATCAATGAGACATCACGCCACTTCTACCTCTTTTGTACTCTTGTAACTAGACCTCACCTGGAAATTATATGTTGGAAGATATGGTATTGACAACACAACTATCATTTCTGGATATTGAACCATGACACTTCCACCCCTCTAATTAAAGCTGAACTATTCACAACCTTTTAAACTTGAGTATCTCATACCTTCTTCACCTTTACCTTACATACCTTTGAATCTCGCATTGCATCTTCAGTCACTTTCCTAACCTCCCTTCCATATAGGTGGAATATATATCAACAACTTGAAGCTCTATTATAATACTTTCACCTCTGTTGTACAAACAATCTGATGGGAGCTTCATATTTACTTCTTATGACTCAGCTCTATGGCACGATCTGGAAACAAAAGAAGGGAAACATACCCTAAATGTCATGTAGCCTCTCAATTATAAGTGTGGGGCGCAACACACCCATAAGTGAGACTCTACTAGACACGACTGCTCTGATACCACTTTGTCACGCCCCAACCTAGGGAGGCGTGGCTGGCACCCAATGTTGTACTGGCCTCAGCGAACCACTCTGTAACTCATTATTGTTCGATGCAAACTAGAACATACGTAGGCTGACTTGGATGAACTTATTCTTTGTGTAACTATCATGGGGCAACATGGCCACAACTCATAAGGTATACATGTAAGTGGGCAAACTCTATAGCAGCGAACCATTATACTCAAAACATGAATACACACGGGCCTCAAGGCCTCTGATATATTGTACACAATAAACCTGTGTCTACAAAGCCTCTAAGAGTATCTTATATCAAAATATGGTCTGGACAGGACACTGGCCTACCCATATATATATATATATATATATATATATATATATATATATATATACATACATACACATAGGGCAATCTGATAACCTCCTGACTTGGTTGTACTCCGGATGAAATGGAGCTTTGCCAATCCTCAGTTGTATATCAACTCTATCTATGACAAGAGCCTTCCAAACTGGATACCTGAACCTGCAATCATAAATGTAGTGCCCCGACTATGGGACATTAGTACAAAGAAATATACTAAGTATGTAAGGCAGATAACATATGAATAATTGAATTAAACTAAACTGACATGTATATATGATATACTGAAAGTAATCTAGAGGCTTAATGAAATCCTGGAATCATACTTACCTTATTCTAACTCGTAACATATCTAAGTATTGAACTATCCAAGTTACCTTACAAAGGATGTATCCAAATATGGGAAGGCTAAGTTGACCGAGAACATCTAATGTCGTATATACATCTAATTTGTGTCATGTTATACCTGAACCTATTCCCATATGCTATACTGTACTGGAAACCATCATATTATGGAACTTCATATATAACATTCTTCTAGCCATCATACCTTATATCTGAATACTTACCTTAGACAGATCAAACATCTCTAGGGCTACATTGAAACATACAAGTGGTACTTACGCGTTTCATAAGGGGCCTTCCGTAAGGCTCACTCATAAACATGAATAACCAGTGGCTCATACGCTTAACATAGTAAACCGTCCATACAGCTCATAATACTGAGGTCTGGCTATGCGTGCAACTGAGACCGTCCATAACCAACCTTCATTATGCACCTATGCGTTTATAGACCGTCCATAGGGCTTCACTGTACACCTACGCGTTCATAGACCATCCGTAGGGATAATGTCTTATACATATTCATTTAATATCACTCATGCAGACATCATTAAATCATCAATAGATAAACTCATATTCATAAAATATAAGTTCATAATTGACGTCATTGTAGTAACCAATCCTAATTCCTTAGCCGTTTGTTGCGTCATCCTTCGTATTTTATATTATTTAGTCCAAAAGAACGTTGTAACTATTTTGAAATCGCACTTCTATCCTTATTTCACATCACAGCTCATTGTTAGGGATTACATGATTCTTTCTACTTATACCTATGTAATATTCTTAGCTTGTGAGGCTACTCGTTGTACACACACACACACACACACACACACACATATATATATAACAATATGTAACAAGAGTTGCGTGATTACGCTTTATTAACTTATATTCTTATTGCTAAGCTTATCATATTCTATAGTGTACGATTCCTTAGGTAACGTGCATCTTCTTTTAACATCACCCTCATATATAATTAACCTTACTTAACTTGAGAGAAACATAACTATCTTTGTGTGTCTTTATCAGTTTTTGTGAACACTAACGTGTAAGTATTGGAAGTCATAAAATTGTTTAGGTCGAGTCATTCTTATCTTTTTGCAAACTATACATTATGCTACCTTGTTGAACTATTCATGTATATCTATCACTCATTATAAGGACACTATATTTCTTCTAATTCATTAGACCATACGTGTGTAATCTTTAATTAACATCTAGACGTCTTGTTGCATATAGAAGACAAGGGCATTTTGGAAATATCTATTTACTCGTTAAGAATACATGAAACTATGACCATCACAATCCATTCCAACATTCATATGACTATACTCGTGAACGGATCTTAATCATTGGAATAGTATATTTACAAAGACTCACCCCCTTGAATTCCTTACAAGGGTCACGTAACTTACGGAATCATGCCAAATAAAAGAAAAAAAGATCTTACATATCTCATAATATCCAGTCCAATCCTCAGGCTAACTTAACATGCAGCTCCTTTGTCTACAAGCAATGAAAAATACTATTGTCACAATACGAATGCCATAACTTATCGCATTTTAACAACACACTTTATTCTACGATAAAACAGACCAAACCTCCCCTATTTATATAACTTTCCACTAGTTACAACAACCAATAATAGCCCAAACAACATCATCAAATACTCATAATAAGCCTTTCAAAACAGTTTAACAATCCTGACGAGCGACAAGCTCGATTTGTGACTAAACAACTATAATTTTAAACTTCCTCTTTCTTCCAGAATTTACCAACAACATTAACAGTCATATATTAAATATACCTGCTGAATTTCAGTGATAATACAACTTCAAAATGACCCAATAACAGTCCCACAAGTTCAGCAACTTAAAACTTATTTTTCAAATTATTAAAATACGTTTCCGACTTGTCTTTTCCTGCAAATCGAACAACACAACTAACAATACATAACTAATAGTCTTCTCATATTAAAAAGACATGAATTCAACTTAATAATAAGTTCAACCAGAAAATAGTGACGCAATGACAAACAACATACTATTCGTTCAAAACTCACAAATTCTAGTCTTTACGATTGAGCTACAACTCGTAGAAGTTTATATGAGAGAAGAGAAGCATAAACTTACCTTGGACTGAGTAGAACCCACAAAACCTACTACCTCTTCTTCCAGAATCAGTCCCCCAACACAGCTACAAGAAGGAGAAAAGGAAGCTAGCAAGATGTCAGGGTTTTCCGACACTAGATTCACTTCGTATCACCCGAAATCACCTAGGGTTTATTTATGATTTTTGGGGGAGGAGTTGCAGGGGTTTTGTCTGAAGTTCTTACACGAAATATAAGTGGAAGAAATGGTTTAACTCAGCCCTTAAAATGCCCCTTGGCCGCCCCTTTTTGGGGATTTATTTGGTCCCTTCATTTAAACAAGTAGGTGACACACCTACTTGTCACCTACCAGTCTATGCGGTCGTGAAAAAATGCGAATACTTCTATACTCCGAAATTGTATTGACAAACGATTTAATGCGTTAGAAACTAGACTCATAGATTTTCAATTTGGTAAAGTGGATCATCCCGTAATTTTGTGTATATTGGGAGAAAAGCTCTGATACATGTGACCTAGTTTTCAACACATTATAAGTGTGACTTGTGATGACCTTTGCCAACTTTTGTTCCACAACTCGCTTGACTTCAAAACGTAACACATGACTATCATACGACTGAAATAAGTCATAACATAACCTCCTATCATGTTAAACACCCTAGTCTCATTCCAAAAGTATGGGTTATAACATTCCCAACGTCTCGACTTCGGATGAAACTTATTTTCTTCAATTCGTTTAGCTTACATGCCTTCCAAAAATTTTGGTACTTTTTATTCATGATCTTAAATATTTGTAACCTCCATGGTAATATTATTAACTTACTTTATGTATTTTCAAAGAGGATCTCATTTCCGAGCTTACATCATATGACTTACGCGTACTTTTACATACGAAACATGGGGTGTAACATTTTTCTTAGTAATAAATCAAATATGGTAGCTAATGATATCAACATCAAACACAATGTTGAGGGAAGCAAAGATTTGCCTCAATATGATGACTCAATTAACGACATCCATAACAAAGGGAACAAATAACCTGGTTCATGATAGGCAGTACCCGGCATGTGCGGGAGACAACTCCCAATGGTGCGGAGGAGGAACATGTCATGGAAACAATGAAAATATTAAGATAATAGCTGAAAGCAATCACGAGTCACCTCTCAAGGCAGGATAGGGTAATGACGGAATTGAAACAAGCATTGTCAGTGTAACGACCCGACTGGACATTTTGCTTTATAAAATCCCGTTTCCCAAAATAAGACTCCCCGTATGTGCTTTTATTATTTTATGATTTGCAGAGATGGTTAGTTCGGGATTTGTATAGGTTCGGGTTGAAATCGGAACACTTGGTTCCTTAGTTTGGCGTTAAGAGGCTAAGTTTGACTTTGATTAAAATTTTGAGAAAATGACCTCGGAATTGGAATTTGCGGGTCCCAATAGGTTTTATGATAATTTTGAACTTGGACGTATGTTCATATCGAGTTTTGGATAATCCAGGAGTATTTCAGCGCGTAATAGTGAAAGTTGGCACATTAAAGGTTTTGGAGTTCTTTAAATTTGGTTTGAAGCAGGATTTAGTGTTATCGAGGTCCGTTTAGGATTATAAGCCTGGGAATAGTTCTGTACGGTGATTTAAGACTTGTAGACAAAATCTGGCATCATTTCGAGTAGTTTAAGTATGTTTCAGCGCGTTCAGAGTAAGATGGAAGAACTTGATGTTCGTAAGTTGATTCAATTTGGTTTGAGGTGTGATTCTTAGTTTTGATATTGTTTTATGCATTTCAAGGGTTCGATCGAGTTCGTTTTATGATTTCAAACTCGTCGTTATGTTTGGGAGGAGCCTCGGGTGTTAATCGAACTAGGCATGGACCAAGTTTGGGCTTAGGAGCAATAACTAAACCACCATGTTTCTGGTCAATTGCACCTGCACGGCTATGGTTGCAGGTGCGAGCTCGTAGAAGCGAGCTAGCAACCGTAGAAGCGGACAAGTGTAGTCAGTCCAGAAATTGCATATGCGGACACGATGGGTGCAGATGCACATACCTTCCAGCCTATGGTTTCTAGGAATCAAGAGGTCCAATTAAGGGAGTAAAGAAAAGCTTGTGAAGTCTCGCTTGATGTTCTAGAATAACATAAGGAAATATATATGGTGCAAGCAAGTTGAAGGAAGGTTGCGAGTAGTATAAATGGATATGTGTAGGTCGCAAGATAAAATATGGTAAAGCAACAAGATTTTATGAAGTCATGAGTAAGGATAAGAAAAGGCAAGTGAGAAGGTGACAAAAATGGACGAGTTCTCATGATTAAGCCCGTAAAAAGAAGAGAGCTAATGGTTTCTCTAAGTTATAGATAGCTCAGTATAGCATGAATGAACTCAAATGAGTCCAAGACTAGTAGAATTTAGAAGAGATGGAATGTTGCTCTGGTAGTAGAATGAGGGTGTAATTGTGGTAAATAAAAGATGATGTTTGGGCCTTTGATTGAGTAATGATTTGAAGAAAAAATGGGAATTTCATGAATTGTACAGGATTAGGATACCCACGTAAGGTGAATTACATCGGGATACTACAAAATATGGTTATGGAAGTATAGTTTTGTCCCTAGGAGGAACAGAAAAGTCACTTTTGATAATCATCAATGAGACATAAGCCCTAGTGACAATGCATTAAATAAGAGATTACGAGTTATCAGTGATAGATTTTGGATCAACATTAAGGTGAATCGATAATAGATGGATAAAGTTCCAACTTATGAGAGGAGATAAGGATTCCATCCTTTAGATGAACAGTAATAAGGAAGCATTGGAGGACTTGGATTTATACATATATGACAAGCAATGGAAGAGTAACCTGAAGCTTGCTTACAAACCTGAGCAGAGATAAAATGAAGTAAGAGTTATGGTATAGTATGACCTATCCAGATGCAGTAAAGTCATGCGGGTAGATAATCGGATCTATGAAATAAGGCATAACAATATTCGTAAGTTCCAAAAAATATCGAGCAAAGAACTTTAGTATATCTATAGATGCCTAGAGGGATATCTTGTTAAGATCTGTATATGTTTACAAAGTGAGGCCTAGAGATTGGCTAAAAGTTGGAGGAAAAAGAGGAAAGAGTCGCATAGGCGCACATACAAGGAAAAAGTCGTACTGGTTGCATGACAGAAGGTAGCAACAGTAGAATTTAGTGTTATTGAGGTTCGTTTGGGATTTCGAGCTTGGGAATAGTTTTGTATGGTTATTTAAGATTTGCACACAAAATTTGGCATCATTTCGAGTAGTTTAAGTATGTTTCGGCGCGTTCAGAGTAAGTTGGAAGAACTTGAAGTTCATAAGTTGATTAAATTTGGTTTGAGGTGTGATTCTTAGTTCTGATATTGTTTTACGTGTTTCAAGGGTTTAAGCGAGTTCGTTTTATGATTTCAAACTTGTTGGTAGGTTTGGGCGGGGCCTTGGGTTTTAATCAAACTAGGCGCGGACCAAGTTTGGACTTAGAAGCAACAACTGAAGCACCAGGTTTCTGGTACAATTGCACCTGTGGGGCTATGGCCACAAGTGCGAGCTCGTAGAAGCGAGCTAGCAACCACATAAACGGACAAGGATAGCCAGCCTAGAAATTGCAGATGCAGATGTGGTGGGTGCAGATGCGCAACCAGAGAAGCAGTACAAGGACCGTAGAAGCGGAAGACTGCACAGGTGCGGCTCGTCTGCCGCAGGAGCGGAATCGCAGAAGCGAGCCATTATTCTGCAAATGCGAATTTAGGCCAGCCAAGGGAGGACCGCATAGACGATGAGATTTCCACAAATGCGGCCAGTGAACTGCAGAAGCGAAAATCGCTGGCGGCAGAATAGTTTATTTAATGTGGGACTTAGGCTATTTGACTCATTTTCATTCATCTCTTGGGCTATTTTGGAGCTATTGGAAGGGGGTTTTCACCTAGCCCTTTGAGATAAGTAATTCCTATACAATGTGAGTTTAAAACATAGATTTTAGGTAGATCTTAACATGTAAAATGGTAAAAATTATAGGTCTAGATGAAAAATCTAGGTTTTGATAAAATGGGATTCAACCACGAAAATAGTTATGGAATTTAGTGAAACTTATATATTAGAGTTCTTGGGTTATGGGTAACAACATGCTTCAAAAAAATTTGAAATTCGGGCACGTGGGTGTTACACCCCATATTTTCGTACGTGAAAGTACGCCATAAGTAAATTGATGAAAGCTCGGGAATGAGATTATTTTGAGGTATAAGTATTATGCTATTTCGAACAAGTAGTAAATAAATTCGTGAAGGTGAAAGGTTAAGTGAATCAAAGAAAATAAGTTTCATCAAAGTTTGACGTTTTAGGATAAAATACGATCCAAGCTACAATACCTTGTATTTATGGCCTAGTGTGATACAAGGTACCACATGACCATGATAGTAAGATGTATAAAGTGTGTAAAAAGTGAGAAGTATTTTAAGTAATTTGAGATAATTCTTGATTATGTGGATTATTGGTTATTGGGGGAATTAACAAGTTAATTAAAATTAGTGGGTAATTAATTAATAACCTTGGGATAAGACCTAACCCCTCCCCCACGTGGCAGCACCCCCCCTTTCCCATGTTATGACTCTTGAAAGAGAATTAAAGGCGGCACACTTAAAAAGGTTAGGTGACACCAAGCTTGAAAAGTGGGGCCCACTCTCTTTAATAAAAAAAATTCACCTTCCTTAATTCATTAAGAGGAAATACATAGCTAATGGATGGATTTCTCTTTCTCAATATTCTTAATTGCATAACGTAGCAGCAAGATTAGATAATGGATGGAATTTTCTTTCTCAAGTTTACATAACGTAGTAGCAACGGGATTTGCAATTCTAAGGGAGCCCGTTATAATCTTTCTCAAGAACATTATACGGATTTTTTCTTACTTTAATCCTGCAGTATGTGATGTCATAATCAACGCGTGTTAGAGGGATTTTCAAGAGAATCGACTCAGGTATGTTAAGGCTATCCCTTCTTTCCTTTTGGCATGATCTATATGACACAAACAAAATGGGCAAATGCACAATTTCCATAAATGACTCTATTCACAGAAATACTGGAGGTTCCTATGTCCTTGGCTTCCCATATGTCTTATTATTCTATCCTCTATTCATGGGTTGCACGCTGCAACAATGATATTTATGTATTGGGTTGCACGTTGCAACAGTATTTTTCTATATTGGGATCGGGTTGTACGCCGCAACAATTATTGATACAAGTGTGTTTATTTTTAGGTATTAGTTTCTTGTTCGCTATAAATTCGAAGCTGCCCTTAGATTGTTATTTTGGATTTACTATTAGTATTGTTATGTCCCCACAGCATGCTCCCCCTCCCATATTGTTTACTTGTCTTGTATTTTTGATTCCGTTGTATATAAATAATTGTACAGGTTTATGTGGTAGTCCAGTCTAGCCTCGTCACTACTTCGCCGGGGTTAGGCTAGACGCTAACCAGCACATGGGGTCGGTTATGCTGATGCTACACTCTGTGCTATTTGCACAGGTCCAGGTTTCGAGCAGCATCAGCAGCAACTTTAGTACGGGAGCAGGCCTTCAGTCTAGCGAGACCCGAGGTAGCCTTGCAGGTGTCCGCAGGCCCGGCGTCTCCCTTATTTTCTCTTTTTAGTCTGTTGCTTCCTTGTATTCGAGACAAATAGCTTATGTGTTCTTTCAGACATTTGTATTTAGTATTTCTTAGCAGTTCGTGAGTATTGTGACACCAGTCTTGGGTAGAGGCTTATATTGACTATTCTGCATTTTGATCCAGTTTCTATAATTAAGACTTTCTCTACTATTTAATTTTGTTGTTTTTATATTGTTGCCATAAATTGTTAAAAAGGGTTATGTTGTAAACGAAAGGTAAATTTAACTTCCCTAGCTTCTACGAGTATGTGCCATCACGACTTCCGAGGGTGGAAAATTCGAGTCGTGACATGAAGGTATAAATATTACCTTAGTGTGGTTTCCATCCCTAGTAGAACAGGAGTGTTATGCAACCCGAAGAGCGAGGGGATAGACCAAGATGAGATAAAAGCAAAAGAATGTCTTGGTGGAGTTTTCAGTATAAAGTGATAGACAGAGATGTTAGTAGGGAAATATGAAGAGAGTTAATGAAACATTATGAATAAGATGTGATACATGGATGACAACGGTAGATAAAAAATGGACAGTATTACAGAGTCTATATTCAAGTGAAGGAAAAGATGAGAGGTGACAGGCCTTGAGACAACAAAAGAGTATGGTCCATAAAGTCATATCCTCATTTTGAGAAACAAGTTCGTGACTCTAACATAATTACCAAAAGGAAAAGTTAGACCCCAAAGTAATAGAAATCAGTATGGGCTGGTGAAAAATATAAAATAAATATGAATTAGGGATTGAGTGATTTGGTAATAGTAGGCATCATGAGAATTTCATATTGCATTCTAGTGATAATAGAATGGATGACAGAAGAATAACCTTTAAGGGCATTCAGGAAGACGATGTGAGTAAAGTTAAGCTTAAGGAACTATGTGTGCCAGTTATACTAGGTGTCAGCCTCGTAAGGAAATTTGTTATCCTTGGTACAGAAGGATTACCGCAAGGTGAGTAAGGGTCATCGATGATGTCAAAAGACGTCAAAGATGAAGTGGTAAAACATCTATACTTAGACCATCGTAGCGCTAAATCCTAGTACTCCCCTAAAGGGGGAATATGAGTGAGGTGGCATTAAAACAGAATTAAGTGGTTCTAGTAGCTATGGAATGGTAAAGGAAGAATGCGATAAAAATAAGAAAAAAATGAGATTTCACTTATTCAAATCTTACAGATATGCTATGATTCCAAGATATTATGCAAGCACAACGTCAAGGAGAGAAAGTAAGGGTTCCTACCCGAGATGTTATTGATAAATAAGGAGCCAGTGCGAGACGTAAGTTATGACAAAGGAAATAACCCAAGAAAGATCACGCAGAATATAGATATGATACTGGGCTAACAAGTAGTTAGTAGTTGATTCAGGAAGAGAGTAGTTATGGCTAGACAAGAGGATAAATACAAATCAGCAGATCGTGCAAGATAAACATAGTGAACCCCAACATAATGAATTCAGCCTTGCAGTTATGACATTGTAATCCTTGAGAAATATTCAGATAGAAGTTGGGATAGTTAAAGGTACCATATGAGTGTTACGGAAATAAAAGAGAATGCCACTACGAAGAAATTAAAAATATCAGTTCAGAAGCAACCCTACAAGCACAAGGGTATGGAGGTAAGTAACTACGGATAATTATAGGCAAGGAAGGACATCAAAAAGGTCCGTCGAGTATACAATGTAATAAGCTCACAACTTTACAAGAGTTAGAGGGTCCTCCATAAGTACTACAATAAAAGACTAGCTGAGGAAATAAGGAAGAAGGCTTTAACCTAAGTACAGTGACCTAAAAAAGAAATGGTCTTGTAACAACAGTCTCACAAAAACATTGTATGCACTCCAAAGAAAGTGGCACCTACCGTGGATAATGAAAGGGGAGTTAAATCAAAAGTAATATTCGAGACCATATGAGTTGCACAAAAATTCCAACATGCGTGGGAACTAAGATAAGCTAAGTATGCACACAACAAGGGGGCAAAAAGACTAGGGAGAGTAATTGCCTACATTTAAAGAAAGTTGAGAAGGAACGCAAGGAATTATCCAATCAATGATCCAGAGTTAGTTACATTATGAATGAACTTAAGGTTTCATAGTATTATCCATGCAGCATATATGTGACAATCATACAGCCATAGAAGACTCTAGTATAAGTTAAAAGAAAGAATTGAGTCTAGGTCGTAGAAAAGGGATTGAATTGTTAGATGATGGTACCACGAATATTCCATAGCGTCTATGAAAGGCTAAAATAATAACTAATACCATGAGCTTCAGATCGGAAGATAGCTTAAGCCTACATAAAGGCTGATCAGAAGGAAGAGGAAACTAAAGAGTTATATAAACGAAGTAAATCAGGAGTCTGATTATTGGATCCAGAATTATAGACATCATGATTGAGAACATTAAATAATCACTCTTAATATCAGAGGTACAAGAGAGATAGTACAGCAATCATATTCTATAACGGTCATGCGTTAGAGTCAGTTAATAAAGTACCAGCCTCGTAAGAAGTCAGTATGAAGCTAACCAGATTGTGTATGCACCAAAGGTGCAAGTGTTATAATAGAGCTTCAAGTTATGGATATGAATTATACCTATGTGGAAGGGAGTTCATGAAAGATATAGAAGATACGATGCAAAATTTTAAGGTAATTAAGGCAACGGTGAACAATGTACGAGATACTCAAATGCAGAAGGTTGTGAATAGTCCATACTTCGGATTAAAGGCTAGAAGTGCGGGGATGCAGTATCCAGGAATAATAGCAGCGTCGTCAATGGCATACCTTCCAGCCTATGATTTCTAGGAATCGAGATATCTAGTTAAGAGAGTAAAGAAGAGTTTGAGATAATGTGATATCCCGCTTGATGTTCCAGAATAACACAAGGAAATCTATGGTGCAAGCAAGTTGAAGGAAGGTTGCGAGTAGTATAAATGGATATGTATAGGTCGCAAGATAAAATATGGTAAAGCGACAAGATTTTAGGAAGACATGAGTAAGGATAAGAAAAGGAAAGTGAGAAAGTGACAAAAATGGACAAGTTCTCAGGATTAAGCCCATAAAAAGAAGAGAGTTGATGGTTTCTCTAAGTTATAGATAGCTCAGTATAGCCTGAACGAACTCAAAGGAGTCTAAGACTAGTAGCATTTAGAAAAGATGGAATGTTGCCCTGGTAGTAGAATGCTGGTGTAATTGTGGTAAATAAAGGATGATGTTTGAGCTTTCAATTAAGTAATGATTTGAAAAAACAAAAAAGGCATTTCATGAATTGTACAGGATTAAGATACCCACGTAAGGTGAATCACATTGGAATGCTATAAAATACGGTTATGGAAGTATAGTATCGCCCCCAAGAGGATCAGGAAAGTCACTTCAGATATTGCTCAATGAGACGTACGCCCTAATGACAATGCATTATGTAAGAGGTTCCTAGTTATCAGTGGTATATTATGGATCAATGTAAAGGTGAATCGACAATAGATGGATAAAGTTCCAACGTATTAGAGGGGATAAGGATTCCATACTTAAGATGAACAGTAATAAGGAAGCATTGGAGGACTTGGATTTATACAAATATGATAAGAAATGGAAGAGTAACCTGGAGCTTGGTAACAGACCTCAGCAATGATAAAATGAAGTAAGTGTTATTGTATAGTATGACCTATCCAGATGTAGTAAAGTCATACGGGTAGATAACTGGGTCTATGAAATAAGGTATAGCAATATTTGTAAGTTCCACAAAATACCGAGTGAAGAACTTCAGTATACCTATAGATGCCCAAAGGGACATCTTATCAAGCTCTGTATATGTTTACACAGTGAAAAGGGAAAAAGAGTCACATAAGCGCACATACAAGGAAAACGTCGTACGGGCTGCATGACAGAAGGTAGCAAGAGTAAGATTTAGTATTATTGAGGTCCGTTTAGGGTTCCAAGCCTGGGAATAGTTCCGTATTGTTGTTTAATACTTGCACACAAAATTTAGCATCATGTAGAGTAGTTTAAGCATGTTTCGGCGCGTTCAGAGTAAGTTGGAAGAACTTGAAGTTCATAAGTTGATTCAATTTGGTTTGAGGTGTGATTCTTAGTTCTGATGTTGTTTTACGCATTTCGAGGGTTCGAGCAAGTTCGTTTTATGATTTCAAAATTATTGGTATGTTTGTGCGGGGCCTTGGGTGTTAATCGAACTAGGCATGGACCAAGTTTGGACTTAGAAGCAACAACTGAAGCACCAGGTTTTTGGTGCAATTGCACCTGCAGGGCTATGTCCGCAGGTGCGAGCTAGCAGAAGCCAGCAAGCAACCGCAGAAGCAGACAAGCGTAGTCAACCCAAAAACCACAGATGTGGACATGATTGGTGCATATGCGTAATCGCAGAAGCAGTCAAGGGACCGCAGAAGTGGAAGACTGCGCAGGTGCGGCTCGTCTACCGTATGAGCGACATTGCAGAAGCGAGCCATTATTCTGCAAATGCGGATTTAGGCCAGCCAAGAGAGGACAACATCGGCGATGAGATTTCCACAGATGCGGCCGGTGAACCGTAGAAGCAAAAATTTCTAGAGGCAGAATAGTTTATTTAATGCGGGACTTAGGCTATTTGGCTAATTTTTATTCATCTCTTGGGCGATTTTGGAGCTCTTGGAAGGGGGTTTTCACCTAGACCTTTGAGATAAGTATTCCTAGGCAATGTGAGTTTAGAACATAGATTCTAGGTAGATTTTAACATGTAAAATAGTGAAAATCATGGGTTTAGATGAAAACCTAGGTTTTGATAAAATGGGATTTAACCATGAAAATGGTTATGAAATTTTTTGAAAATTATATATTAGAGTTCTTGGGATTATGGGTAACAATTTTCTTTGAAAATTTTCGTAATCCGAACACGTGGGTGTTACACCCCATATTTTCGTACGTGAAAGTACGTCATAAGTAAATTGGTGAAAGCTAGGGAATGAGATTATTTTGATGTTATAAGTATTATGCTATTTCAAACAAGTGGTAAGTAAATTCGTGAAGGTGAAAGGGTAAGCGAACCGAAGAAAATAAGTTTCATCGAAGTTTGACGTTTTAGGATAAAATGTTGTCCAAGCTATAATACCCCATATTTATGAACTAGTGTCCAATAAGGTACCACATGACCATGATAGTAAGATGTATAAAGTATGTTAAAAGTGAGTAGTATTTTAAGTAATTTGAGATAATTCTTGATTATGTGGATAATTGATTAATGGGGGAATTAACAAGTTAATTAAAATTAGTGGGTAATTAATTAATAACCTTGGGATAAGACCTAACCCCTCCC
>MU756462.1:114397-148065 GCA_026770625.1 Nicotiana glauca | reverse complement strand
CCCCCCCCCCCCCCCACTTCCCATGTTATGACTCTTGAAAGAGAATGAAAGGTGGCACGCTTGAAAACGGTAGGTGACACCAAGCTTGAAAAGTGGGGCCCACTCTCTTTAATAAAATAAATCACCTCCCCTAATTCATTAAGAGGAAATACATAGCTAATGGATGGAATTCTCTTTCTCAAGATTACATAACGTTATAGCAACGGGTAAGGGAGCCTGGTATAATCTTTCTCAAGAATATTATACAGATATTTTTCTACTTCGATCCGTCGTTACGTGTTGTCGCAATCAACGTGTGTTAGAGGGATTGTCAAGATAATTGACTCAGGTATATTAATTATATCCCTTCTTTCCTTTAGCCATGATCTATACGACACAAATGAAACGAGTAAATGCATAATTTCCATAAATAACACTATTCATAGAAATACTAGAGGTTCATATGTTCTTGATTCTCCATATGTCTTATTATTTTATCGCTTGTTCATAGGTCTCAGAAACTACGTAAGTTGATAAAGTTTATTTCATGATACTACTCAAAGGCATAATGGTCTTATGACAATCCAAGAGATTTTATTGACATACTTCTCATGCATTGCATTCATTTATACATGTACATTGATCAGATATATATATATATATATATATATATATATATATATATATATATATATATATATATATATATATATATATGGACATGGGAAAAGGTTACTGCGTTATACGTACCACCACCTGATCAGCTGGTATACGTTGATGATTTGACCACAGTGGCCGAGATGATATGATGGGATTCCCTCGGAGGCTTGATAATGTTATGAACGCATATACCCATGCATGGTATGACATTTATATGCATATGCATGATATTATAATATTAAATGATGTTCAGAGCTATTCAGATATACATGTTAGGTCTTTCACTCCATGTTTCTCTCATGTCTATTATTTACGGATTTTCATTCATTACATACTCGGTACATCATTTGTATTGACGTCCCTTTTTCCCGGGGATGCTGCGTTTCATGCTCGTAGGTCCTGATAGACAGGTTGAGAGTCGTCTAAGTAGGCTATCAGCTCAGCAAAAGGTGTTGGTGCGCTTCATTTGCTCCGGAGTTTCTTATTTGGTTAATATGATTTAAACATATATTGATTGGTATGTCGGGGCCCTGTCCCGGCCTTATGATGTTTATGTACTGTTAGAGACTTGTAGACATATTTTATGTATAGGAAAGATTTTATGGCTTTGTCGGCTTATGTTTAGTGTACGAGTGATTATTTCGGTCATATAGGCCCGTACGTCATATGTATAAGTCAGTTAACAAGTTGGGTCATTTTTGTCACGACCCAAACCGATGGGCCGCATCAGGAAAACGGTACCTTACTCAACCGAGTACCAACATAATGTATCTTTTCATAGCATGTTATCATAGGTAAATGAGACGGAAAGGTTGTCGTAGGATAAATAGAATAAAACATATAATACCAACTTATACATAAGACATATGGGCCGATAAGACCAAAATGATCACTTGTATACTAAACATAGGTCGACAAGCCCAGACAGTCTGTTATGTACATGAAATATGTCTGCAAGCCTCTAAGAGTAGATAAATACCATAAAGGTCAGGACAGGTCCCCACCATACCAATCAATAATGACCAAATCGTACTGACCAAATAAGTAACTCTTGAGCAAATGGAACGCACCAACACCTTCCGTGAGCTGAAAGCCTACTTGGAGGACTCTCAACCTGTCTATCGGGACCTGCGGACATGAAATGCAGTGTGCCCAGGAAAAAGAAATGTCAGTACAAATAATGTACTGAGTATGTAAGGAATGAAAATCAGTAAATAATAGATATGAGGGAAACATGGAGTAAAAGACTCAATATGTAAGTCTTAATAGCTCCGTGAATCATTTAATACTTATAATGTCATGCATATATATGTAAATGACATACCATGCATGGTTATATGCGTTCATAACATCATCAAGCCTCTGAGGGCATCCGATCATATCATCCCGACTATTGTGGGCAACATTATCAACGTATCCGGCTGATCAGTGGTGGTGCGTATATAACATCGTAATATTTTCTCATATCCCATATACATATATATATCTACATATATACGTGTATATAATACCATTTGGTCATGGGTCAATGTACATGTATAAATGTACATGTATAAATGAATGCAATGCATGAGAAGTACATCAATAATATATTTCGGAATGTCATAAGACCATTATGCCTTTGATTAATATCATGAAATAAAATTTATCAACTTACTTATTTTTTGAAACCCATGAACAGACGATAGAATAATAAGACATATGGGAATTCAAGAACACATACACCTCTAATACTTCTATAAATAGAGCCATTTATGGAAGTTATGCATTTTGCTCATTTCATTTGTGTCGTATAGATCATGCCAAACTTTAACATACCTTAGCTGATTCTCTTGATAATCCCTCTAATACACGTCAATCACGGAAAAAAAGTAACAGTAGATCGAAGTAGGAAAAAATCCGTATGATATTCTTGAGAAAGATTGCACCATACTCCCTTAGAATCGAGAATATCAAGCTGTTGTGGCGTTATGAAATTTCATATGAATTCATGTTGAGAATCTGGTTTCCAAGAGTTAAAGTCCATTCCATGTTGAATTAAAGTCCATTCCTAACATATATATGTCCATTCTCCATAATAATAAAGTAGTAAATAATGATGTAAGAAGATTGTCTTATGACTTTTTGTTGTGAGCCCCACTTTAGGGGATGACTAAGCCACAAATATTCTCTTAAAATGCCACCTTGTAATGAGAGTTAAGAGTCATTATTAATGCCTCTTTGGGCTTCCATGTGAAGGTTTATTAAACCTTATCCAAATAACTTAATCTCTTACTAAAATTCATAATTACCCATTACCCATATAATTAAGAATTATCTTAAATTACTTAAAATACTACTCACTTTTAACACACTTTATACACCTTACTGTCATGGTCATGTGGTACATTGTATAACACTAGTCCATAAATATAGACTATTTTAGCTCGGGCCGTATTTTATCCCAAAATATCAACAACAACAACAACCCAGTATAATTCCACTTAGTGGGGTCTGGGGAGGGTAGTGTGTACGCAGACCTTGTCCCTACCCTAGGGTAGAGAGGTTATTTCCAAATAGACCCCCGGCATCCCAAAATATCAAACTTCGATGAAATTCATTTTCTTTGATTTGTTTACCCTCTCACATTCACGAATTTACTCATCAATTGTTTGGAATAGCACAATGATTATAATCTCAAAATAATCTCATTCCCGAACTTACGTCAATTAACTTACGACAAAACTTTAATGTACAAAAATGCGGGATGTAACATCTCATTTCCAAGCTTCCATCAATTAATTTATGGCATACTTTCACGTACGAAAATATGGGTTGTAATAGTTTTATGTCGGGTGTCCTCTCATGTTTTATTCTTGTTGCCTCATATGGCCCTTATGGCCCATTTACCCATGTTAATGTAATGAGAAAGATACGTTATGTTGGTACCCAGTTGAGTAAGGGCGCCGGATGCCCGTCGCAGCCCATCAGTTTGGGTCATGACAGTGGGCCCGAGGGTAATTTTAGGAATATTCTAATTTTGGATTGGGTAATTACTCTAATAGTTAAATCATGAACTTTTGAACATGTATTGATTAAGTTATATAACATTTGACTAGTTTCGAGTCGTTTGGCACCGAGTTGAGGATTTAAAGCATATTTGTGGATCGAAAGTGTACTTGAGACGAGGTAAGTCTTTTGCCTAACCTTGTTAGAGGAAACTCATCCCCTTAGGTGTTGTGAATTACTTGCGTGGGGAGCTAAGTACGCACTAGGTAACGAGAGTTAGTGTGTAGCCATATTTCATGTGATGTCCGGGTAGTCTTAGGTTTACATGATGCTATGTTGACACCGTTATTTGATTATGCTTATTAATTTTCTTGAATAGAGTTGTGATTGAGGATTTCAGGATTTAACATTTCCATTTTAAACTTCTTATTTTTGGAAAGAGTTGAAGAAATATATAATGACTTTGAGAAATCTATGTTCACTCGCGTCACAAGTATTTTCGTGAGTAAGGTATATTCCACTACTCTCTCGGAGCGGTTCGCTCGCCTCGGCAGGTTAATAGATGTATCTATGGTTCGAGCCGTTCGACCCTCGTCAGTGCATAAAATTATATGTGTATTTTTGGGTCGGATTGTATGAACTCGGCATAATTCGTGCGTAATAATACTTGGAGCCCAATTTATACTTGATATCATTCTATGGGCTTGAGAGGTTAAATTGTTAAATGATGAAAAATTATTTAGGATTTACTATTAGTGAAAGACTTGTTTATTTATTGCTTGTTATTGAGTTTTCATTATCATGTATATACCCCATGCTTATTTAGAATTTTGGTATTTTATTATTATCCCATGGTATGTGTCGAAGTCGACCCCTCGTCACTACTTATTCAAGGTTAGACTAGATATTTATTGGGTACATATTGTTTATATACTCATGCTACACTTCTGCACTAACCGTGCAGGATCTGAGGCAGATGCATTTGGTTATCATCCCGGCGCGCACTCCTGATACCTCGAGACTTTTCAGTGAGCTACCTTCTGAGCATGTTCTGCAGCACCCGAAGTCTTTCTTTTGCTTTTACTTCCTGTCTACCTTATTTCAAATAATATTTTTTGTATATTCTACTTGTAGCTCATACACTTGTGACACCTGTCACACCTCCTTTTTTACACACCACCCCGAAGGATAGTATATAAGGGAGTTTTTTCAATTAAAGTGACATTGTTCGAAATGGGATTATTTATTCGTTTTTATTCAGAGTCGTCATTTGGGATGATTTATTTTCTGGTGTCCCAAGTCACCGGTTTATTTTTAAATCCCAGATCGAGGAAAAATCGACTTTCCTTTTGAAGTCTGCGAACCAGAAATTCTGAATAAGGAATTCTGTTAACCCGAGGGAAGGTGTTAGGCAACCCCGGATTTCGTAGTTCTAGCACGGTCGCTTAAACTATCATAATTTGCATATTATCTGATTTTAATACATGTTTTAACCTATAATATAATTTTAACTTAATAACCGCTTTTAATAAATTTTTGGAAGATTTCAACGTTATATAAAACACGTCTTTGGATCACACCACATGAAATGCACCCGCGATCCGCGACATATTTTATTTAACATTGTTAGGATTTGAATTTGGGTCACATGAAATGCACACCCGAGTTTAGGAAGGTAATTTTTAAATAGCGCGCCTAAAGCAACTACGCGCTTTCAACTTCGCGAGGGCCATGAAAATTTGCTAAATGGCACGCCTCGAATTCTAAGGATTTAAAAATTAATTAAGTAAGGGCCAGGAGCTTAGGGGTTTTTATTTGGCATGGCACGCCTCAATTATTTAAAAAGGAAGTATTCAACTAAAGCCAACCACGGATGTTCATAATATTTCCTTTTTAAGCTAACTCGAGATTATTTCAAGGCCAAGAGTTAAGGAATCATTATAAGGAAGCATGAAATAGATTAATCGGTCATGAAATGGTGGGCTAACTACATGTGTTTGAGCAAAATTGGGCTAGCATATGCATGAATGTGGACAGGGACGTCCTAATTCTTTTTGGGCTTATAGCATCAAATGCATTGTAACTTTACTCACGAAACAAAATTACTCCTTTTAGCCCAATAAACTAATTGTTCAAGGACTTGACTCAACAGACACCTGTCCATTTCAAATTCTAATAGGCAATTAATACTAACAAATCTAACCAAAGTGAATTGTAGCCATGAGGGATAAAATCAAAACTGTAGACAAAAGAAAAATTACGACGTCGTTCATCAACATTATATAAGCAAATATAATCTAAAGAAATCACAACACATGTAATTTTAAAATTCCATTCATGCATATGCTGGCCAAAATCGAATACACAGTTTTTAATCAAAAACTTTCAATAAATCAAAAATATCCCACAAAATCAAAATAACAACACATTAATGCAATAAATATTTGTATCAAAACAGATTATTCCTAAACGTTATATCAGGACCAAGTAGTCATAACACTGCAACAGAACCAAAACAACATGAAAGGAGTAATCTCACCACAAAAAATAGGAACCTCGAACAGGACTACGATCCGGACCTCGAAGCTCGCTGGAATCGCGACCAAATTCAACAACAGACCTCGAGTTGGTACCCTGGGTTCGCTCTATTCCTGCGCACTGTTTGCGTACATGGGGGGTCGTCGTTTATGGCATTTTCCGGCGGACTCTGGTAGCGGCTGGCTCCTTAGGTCTAGGGGTTATGTCCAGCTACTGATTGTTAGACTCCGGCGTTATTCGTTTTACTGAAGAAGAATGAGAGTTTCAGGGGATGGGGTCGTTCTCGTTTTGGATTAGGAGGAAGCCATGGAGTTTTTGCTATTCTCTCTAGAGAAGATGATCCAAATCGATGGAGGGGGGGTCTGTTTCTAGGCGTCATTTTCATGTATAGCTCTTATTCTTCAGCTCCTTCTAGGCTTGGGTTGTGTGGGAATTGGGTAAAAGAAACACGCACTTGGGCCATTGTATTTGCTCTTTGGGGTGGCCCAATATTAAAACCAGCCTTTTCTTTTGTCTTTTTTCTTTTTCTTCATTTCCCTTAATTAAAAACCTAGACTAAATTTCCAAATTAATCTATTTTTGTAGAAGTTAAATTTTTTTATTTATTTTTAACATTAAAATAATTAATTAACTTAAAAACTAAAAATAAATGCTAATTTTAAAGACTAAAAGATAAATATGTAAAAATGATAATTTTTTAGGATTTTTCTATGATTTAAAAGTATTAAAAATGCATGAAATGCAAATAAATAAATAAAAATTCCTAAAATTAATAAAAATTATTTTTGGTCTATTTTTTTAGGAGTTATTTTCATGTAGGGCAAAAATCACGTGCTCACAGCTGCCCCTCTTTGCTCGGAAATAAGAAGAGTTTTCGTGCAAAGATAAAATGAGCGGATACGAGCGATTTTTGCCCGTTTGAATACTCCGTGGGAAGCATTTTTTGAAAGACTTAACCGAACCTTGCTTCCGTGGTTGCCTACATATCCTTGGCTATGAAAGAATCATGTCAGTGTAGTTTATAAATGAATGAGGTGATAGAGTACCGAGGGGAAGAGCCAGTCGAGGTGCCGTTGAGGTTTCGGCTCGCGGTCCCGTTATTACATCAAAATCAAAAATGAAAAAAGACTAACTAGGCCTATCAGCTACGAGTTACAAGATTCCTATCTATAAATCTTCTGAAGCTTGATCTTGAGTCTTGGCTGGTTCTTGCTGCAGACTCTGATCTGAATCTTGATGCACGTCAACTGTAGGTGCTGGTTCTTTTTTAAGCCTTGAATCAAGGCGGGACATGCGAAGCTTGTGATTTCAACCAAACCTTGAGCAGTCTGCATCTTTCTCCATTTCAACCTTTTGAATTCACTTCTTTTTTTTGTTCTTTTGTTTTTTTCTTTATTCTGAATTGAGACTCATTCTTTTGGTCACCTCGAATCCTGTGCCTCGAGGTCAAACCTACTCAGACACCAAAACAAACAAACGAACGAAATTTTTCTACCCCAATTTTCACTAGGAAAATTTCGTGAGTTATTTGCATCATCTAAACTATTCTTTTTTTAAAGCAAATAAAAATAAGGATTGCATCTATCTAGAAGGGAAAAAATCAGGGGATGAAGCCCTTTATCTAAAATTGTCAACTCAGGGATTGAAGCCCTAATGTTGGCGAAAAGGCGACTAAGAAATGGAGGCCCTATGTCTAAAAAGCTCAACTCAGGGATTGAAGCTCTAATGTTGGCAAAAAGGCGACTAGGGAATGGAAGCCCTGTGTCTAAAAAGGCACAACTCAGGGATTGGAGCCCTAATGTTGGCAAAAGGAGACTAGGGAATGGAGGCCCTATGTCTAAAAAGGCACAACTCAGGGATTGGAGCCCTAATGTTGGCAAAAGGAGACTAGGGAATGGAGGCCCTATGTCTAAAAAGGCACAACTCGGGGATTGGAACCCTAATGTTGGCAAAAGGCGACTAGGGAATGGAGGCCCTATGTCTAAAAAGGCACAACTCAGGGATTGGAGCCCTAATGTTGGCAAAATGCGACTAGGGAATGGAGGCCCTATGTCTAAAAAGGCACAACTCAGGGATTGGAGCCCTAATGTTGGCAAAATGCGACTAGGGAATTGAGGCCCTATGTCTAAAAAGGCTTAACTCAGGGATTGGAGCCCTAATGTTGCCAAAAGGTGACTAGGTAATGGAGGTCCTATGTCTAAAAAGCTCAACTCAAGGATTGGAGCTCTAATGTTGGCAAAAGGCGGCTAGGGAATGGAGGCCCTATGTCTAAAAAGGCATAACTCAGGGATTGGAACCCTAGTGTTGGCAAAAGGAGACTAGGGAATAGAGACCCTATGTCTAAAAAGACACAAATCAGGGATTGGAGCCCTAATGTTGGCAAACGGCGACTAGGGAATGGAGGCCCTATGTCTAAAAAGGCTCAACTCAGGGATTGGAGCCCTAATGTTAGCAAAAGGCGACTAAGGAATGGAGGCCCTATGTCTAAAAAGCTCAACTCACGGATTAGAGCCCTAGTGTTGGCAAACAAAAGTAAAAGGTTGATATTGGGATTCTTAAACTATCAATCAATTTTTTTTATTTCTTCTTATTTCACTTTTTTTTTTCATTTTTAATAAGATGCATGAAAGAACTATGGAGGAAACTTCCCTTTTTGGATTGATTATTCATTGCAAAACTGTTTCAGCACTTGCACATTTCTTTTCCCTTTTGGTTGCACCTGCTTCTTGCACGGTTGCTTGGATTACACCCGTTTCAAATTTTCAAACAAAGAACAATTGTTAGTTTGAAACGATGGTTGGTCTTGTGGCCTTGATTGTTTGATCACTGGATCTTGGCCCAACTTTTGATGAGAACCTCTGCTGCTTGCTGGATTTTCTGAAGATTGATCTCTCTCCTAAAATCGAGGAACTCAACTTTTTAGAATTTCTCATGACGGCTCGCCTGTATGGGGCTTTGGCCCTTTCACTTTATTCTGCCTCTACGGGCTTTTGACTTTGGATTTCTTTTCATTTTCAATAACTTTGATTTCAGAGCATCGGGATCTCATTGCTGAGACGGTTAGCCACGTGGGACTCAACCTTTTTAACTTCATTTTGCCTTTGTGGGCATTTGACTTTGATTTCCTTTCTTTTCAGAAGTTTTTCAATTTCAAAACATCAACCGCCATGGCCAGTCGAGGTCGACTTATGCTCCTGACGAGGCTGGGTGCCTTTTTTAGGATTAGCTCGTGTCAAATGAGAACCCTGTAAATCAGTCTTGCATCCCTTCTTTGTCTCAGTTCCGGAATAGAGTTAGACCGAAAGGGATTCAAAGAAAATAAACAATGGAATAGAGAATGAGTTAAAACAAGAAATGTCCCTTTCGGGGAAAGGAAATAAGGACTTATTTGGAGTACATGCGAGCTTCAATGATTATGACATGCTTTTTGGACTGGATGCCTGATTTGTTTTAACCGTCCAACTCTCAGAAATTCATCACAACTTCTACTTCAAAATTCGAGAAACCTTGCTAGGACTTTGTCGATGCCGATGGCTGTGAGGATCTTCTTTTCGATCAATAGGGCCCTTTGCAGGTTTTCACTAGCTGACTTCTCTCATTTCTCTTCTCACCATCGCCTTATAGTGCCCGTATGGGTTTTCACTAACAAGACTCTCTCATTTTTTTATTTTTCTCTGCTTACCATCGCCTTACGGTGCCCGTGAGGATTTTCACCAATAATACTCTCTCATTTTCTTTTTCTCAATTTTGATTGCATCGTATCCAACTAGTTGTATTCTGTTATCCTTGAGCATTCTCACAATTGATCGGAAGGACTTGAACAGGGTTTGGGTAAAAAGGATTTGGATTGAGTTACAACTTTGGAACCTTTTGGGCGGGATCAATGCTGAACCATTATAACTTGTGCCCCAGATTTACTTTTTGGGGGACTTTGGATTTTTATTTTTGTATGATTGAACCCCAGAGAGAGGTTGCCTACATATCCTTTCGGAATCAAGTCGAACATAGTTCAGGAAAATATTTTGTTTTTGTTTTTTTTCTTTTTTCTTTCTTTTGTTTTTCTTATATTTTGTTTTTCTTTGTTTTCTCTTTCTTTTTCTTTTCCTTTTCCTCTCTTTTCCATCTTTTTTTTTCATTTTCTTTGTCTTTTCTTCCTTTCCTTTTTTGTATCTTTCTTTTCTTTTTCTTCTTCCTTTTCTTTTTGTTTTTCATTTCATTTTTCAATAACATATTCAGGTTCCAAAGAGGATAATCAAAGAAAGGTAATCGGCTCAAAGGGTTGGCAAGGGTTGATAGTGTTTGGGTGATGAGAAAGAAAGCCTTCTTCATCCCAGTCGGAGAATACTAATGCTATATAGAGGATCCAACAGAGTACCTTTTGACTGTATTTGCATTGACAGTTATTTCAGGGACATTTCCTTTGATGTGCCCCAAGTACAATGCACTCTTTTTGCAGTTCTCTTATTGTATTGTATGAACCTTTCCAATTCTGGAACCAATTTTCCTTCAGTTGTTCAAACTCTTTGTTTTATTTCCTCAAACTTATCGTCTTTTCATTTCGATTCTTGATTCATTATTTCGACGTCTGACAACGTTTTGGGATCTGGGCATGAAGTCCACAAGCATGTCATGTTATTGAAATCTGCATTAACAGAACTGAAAAGAGAATAAGAGAAATGATAAGATTAAAAAAAAGACATTCCTGGACAATGGAATATTAATTTCATTTGATTTTTTTTCCCCAATTTTGAAAGGGTTTATATCGAAAAATAAGACAATAAAGTAAAACATCCGAATCACACCCTGAGATAATCCGGACGTAGAAAGGATAGCAAGACTGGCTACCGACACTCCCATTTGATGGGGAAATTTCAGGCTTGGCGACCGTTTTTTGGCTTTTCTTCACTTTCAATCATGGATGCAATGGCCTTCAGCGCCGGATCACATTCCTCAGCTTCACAAATCATTCCGACCATTGGCCCGATGTTGTGGTCAGGCAACAAATTATTCATCACATTAGGAGTATGTTCATCCCGAAAAATGATTCTTTCAGCTTCAACCAAATCCTCAACTGCCCTTTTGAGGGTCCAACAGTCCTCTGTATTGTGTTTCACTGCTCCAAAGTGGTATTCACATATAGAATCAGCTCGGTGCAAGGGGGACTCGGGGTTCGGCTGGTTCGGGGCCACTGGCTGCAATAGATTTAGCCTGATTAGCTTTTGGAACAAGCTTGAATATGATTCACCAATAGGGGTGAACTCATTCATTCTGAAAGGCTCTCTTGGGCGAGGATTGTATTAGGGATCATTTGGTTGAGGACTACATGAAGCTTGGTAAGGATGGGCATTTATGGGAAGTGGAGCTCGATTTTGTGTATAATGTTGTGGCCGCGAGTAGTGTTGCGCTTTCATCACCGCATGGGGAGGCGGTGCCATGACATAAACAGCATCTGGGAGGGGGGTAATAATGTTGACGGACCATAGGAGGCACATATGACTGGTTGAATGATGTGTGTGCCGCCCTCGAGCTTGAAACCATAATGACTCCCTCCTCATTCCCATTTCTGTTCATCAAACCCTCCAAACCATTTTGAACATTTGGTGATGTGGCTTTGAAAGCAGCATGACTAAAGATTTGACCCGTTTTTAAACCGTTTTCAACTATTTCCCCGATTTTGATAGCCTCCGCAAATAGCTTACCCATAACAGACATCATATTTTGGAAGTAGTCAGCCTCTTGGGCCTGCAGAAAGACAGTGACCATTTCAATTTCATCCATTGGAGGCTTTACCCTGGCAGCTTGCTCACGCCATTTGACAGCATATTCGCGGAAGCTTTCCGCGGTATTCCTTTTCAAATTGGACAAAGTTTTCCTGTCGGGAGTGATGTCCATATTTTGCTGGAACTGGCCGACAAAATCTCGAGCCATATCATCCCATACGTGCCAATGAGTAATTTCTTGATCCGTATACCACTCAGAAGCGATTCCGATGAGGCTTTCCCCAAAATAGGCCATAAGTAGCTCCTCTTTTCCACCAGCACCCCTCAACTGGTTACAATATCGTTTCAGATGAGCGACCGGGTCTCCATGCCCGTCGTACTTTTCAAATTTTGGCATCTTGAAACCAACTGGCAAGTGGACATGGGGAAACATACAGAGGTCAGAGTGTGAGACACTCTTTTGGCCACTCAGACCTTATGGTAGAATCGTAACCATAGAATACGACCCTAATGTAAGAAAAAAAAAGACATCCCCCCTTTTTGCTTTTGCAATTAGATTCTTTTCTTTCTATTTCTATTTTATTTCATTCCTATTCTCTTTCATCGAATACGGCTTTCCGCAGAATTCTATATGTATCTATGAGATCGAGTATGGAATTCTGTTTACTCACTTTAAATTTTCAGGCTTTGTTCCAGGCTCTTCATCTTCCGAGCAATTTCCTCTTGCTCGGGATTTTTAACAACCCTTCATTGCTCTACCGAGAGATCATATCGCGGAGGTTGAGTGAAAGTGTACAGGGTCACATATGTTATTTCTGGTTGAAGCTGTGGACCCTGAAAGGTGAACATTGGAGGCGGTGCCTTCGGAGCCGGTGCCTGGGGGCGAACCACAGAAGACATGTCATGATCATTAAAGGGCATTAGAGGGTGCCCACATGGGATGAGTGGGTTGGGCACAGGGGCATTGCTAACCTCACCTATCTTGGGGATCAATTCAGGGAATCCAGGGATTGCACTTGGTGGTTCCCTACCATTAGACCAGGCGTACCACATTTCCCGTATGCGGAAACGCAACATCTTATTCTCTTCAGCAGCTACTGATTCTAGCTGCGGAATAGCCAATGCTGGGCTATCCTCAGGACCGATAATTGGTAGATTTCTTGCGGAGGCCATCTGTGCCTTTGGATCTTGTGAAGAAGGGGAGGCCGGACTACCAACAAAACCAACCACCAAAACCTGGCTAATTTTGCACATTCAACAACCTTGTTAGTTTTGAAACATTTAACATATAGGAAATCGCACGTTGGGATACAATGCACCTAACAGTTAAACGCTTCTACAATGTGTTTGCACAGTTGCATGTTTTATCCCGGCCATAACTAGCCCTTTCAGTATGTACGTCTTTCCTTTTATTTTTGCCTCTCTTAATCACTCTTATTTTTTTTCTCATTCATTTTTTTAATTTCATTTCTGTCGCTCTTTTATTTTTTGGCACTCTCTTTTTTTTTCACTTTTTCTTTCTTTTTCACTCAAATTTTTCTTCTTTTTTTTCAGTTTATTCTTCACTCAATTTATTTATGGCTATGATCGAATCCGACGGGGATTGCCTACGTATCATGATCCCGCATGAATTAGATCTTGCATTGTTCGGGAAGATTGGGAATTGAGTAAATAAACTAATTTTGTTTTTGATTTTTTTGACTTTTCTTGATTTTCAAAGAAAGACTTCTAAAAATTCCTTTCCTTTTGATTGAAAATTTGTGAATTTCAAAAGTAAAAACAAAATATTTGTGTTTGAGTTTTTATTTGTTTTCTCTTTTTCTAAAGAAGAAAAAAAATATTTTTGGATTTTGGATGTAACCTCTTAATTTTTGAAAAAGTGACTTATAAGAAAATGTTTTGGATTTCTATGTTTTTATTTATTTACAAAAGCACTTCTAGAATAAAATAAAAATATTTTTGGACTTCAATTTTTTTTTTCAAAATTTTTATTGACATTTACAAAATAAAGACTTCTAAGGAGTATTTTTTTGGATTTTTGTTTCTAATTTTTTTTTTGGATTTTTTTTAAAAATGAAGGAAACTCGTATTTTTGGATTTTGATTTTTATTGATTTTTCTTTTTTTTTTTCTTATGAAAGATATTAGAAAGAAGGAAACCATTTTTGAGTTTAGAAAACTTTTTTTTTTTGAATTTTTTAAAGAAATATTTCTAAAGAAGGAATTAAAGGAAAATATTTTTGGATTTTTTGAAAATTGGGGTCGGAACCGATGAGGTTTGCCTACGTATCTCACATCTGGTGAGAATCAGACCCGCGTAGTTCGGTCAGATTTGACGGAACACGGGAAATATGACACTTGAAAATTTTAGCTCATTTTGAAATGACTTTTTCTTTTTTTCTTTTTTTTTTTTTTTTTTAATTTTCTTTTCCTATTCTAGAAGCCGGTCAACATGCAAATTCGAAGCAAATAAATGCACAAGTAGCAAGTAGGATACATTATGATGGTCTTTATTTCATGTACACTTGTCCTAGACCGACCCAACCCCTGTGTTGAGTCTCCTAAGTCAAATGCACGTGATGTAAACAAACGATCCTACTAGGGATCCGACATGAGGTTTTGTTATACTAGGTTCAAAATCTGGGTCTATTGTTCTAGACCTGGCATACCCAAGTGGACAACTCGAGCCGAGGGGGGCAGCGTAACAGGAATACAGAACCTTTGCCGGCTTAGAAATTTGTCCGAACCTCGTTCTAAAATGGGGTAAGACTCTAGACAGAAGAGAAGTCACACGAAGTACACCCTTCTCCATGATGTAGAAGACTCAGAGAGAGGAAGGATTTCGTAGCAGTTTATATATACAATTCACCAAATATCAAAGTGGTAAAGCGTTTAGCACATTTAGGATGAAACATGTAGGAAAATCAGATAACAGATAAAGTCAATTATAACAGCTATTCTAAGCTCGAATTCTTAAACCCTGAACCGAAGTTCTGGGTTGGGTCCCTAGTGGAGTCGCCAGAGCTGTCACACCTCCTTTTTTACACACCACCCCGATGGGTAGTATATAAAAGTTTTTCCAATTTAAATGACATTATTCGAAATGGGATTAATTATTCAATTCAGAGTCGTCACTTGGGATGGTTTGTTTTCTGGTGTCCCAAGTCACCGGTTTATTTTAAATTTCAAATCGAGGAAAATTCGACTTTCCTTGTGAAGTCTGCGAACCAGAAATTCTGAATAAGGAATTATGTTAACTCGAGGGAAGGTATTAGGCACCATCGGATTCTGTGGTTCTAGCACGGTCGCTTAAATTATTATAATTGGCCTATTATCTGATTTTAATATATTTTTTAGCCTATGGTATAATTTTAACTTTATAACCGCTTTTATTCATTTTAAAGAAGATTTAACGTTGTCTAAAATACATCTTTGGACCGCGTCACATGAAATGCACCCGCAATCCGAAATACATTTTATTCAACGTTATTAAGATTTGTATTTGGGTCACATGAAATGCACACCCGAGTTTAGGAAGGTAATATTATTAAATAACGCACCTAAAGCAACTACGTTGTTAACTTTTTGAGGGCCATGGAAATTTGTTAAATGGCACACCTCGAATTCTAAGAATTTTAAAATTAAATAATTTAGGGCCATGGGTTTTGAGATTTTATTTTGCATGGTACACCTCAAATTATTCCCTAAAAAAATGATTTCTTGATTTAGCCTTTGAGGGCCATGGATTATGGACAAGATATTATTGTGGAAAACACCCTTCAATGGCAAGAACTAATTTACTGGAGCAGCTAAATTAAGTTCTTTATCAAAAATAAGCTATATCAGATTTAAGGCATCAACCCAAATGAAAATAGAAATAAACAAACGTAATCTGTCCCATTACAAGGGCCAATAAAGCACTACCCAAAAATTCGAGATGCCAAAAATTTTATAGTAAAAATCGGATCCAAACACATGCATCATAGAGAAAACAGAGGAAGATGCAAAGCTGACCAACTCCCTGCTTCTTAGCTTCACCATTTGAAATGGTTGGCAATTTTTGCAGAATACTCAAATTGACGTGGAATTTCATTTGGCGCAAGAGACAACATTTAGGAAATAATGAATGGAATCATCATACTCAAAATATAGCAATGTTAAAACCATAGTGTCTTTGTGTCTAACAGTATGTTTGCAAATTTAAAATACAATTAAGACACTCCAATGAATGAAACCCAATTATGAATAATCAAGTTATTTACAAAGTCATTGTGGCAACAATTTGGGTAATTATCACAGTGCTACTCATATTGCCAAAGAATCTCCCCAACTTTAATGTCTACACCAAATTAATATGATAACTTCCAGTAAAATTTGTTAGGCATTCATACATGATGGCTCTCAAACTTGATTGAAGCTAGTTGGATTTTATTTAGAATTAATCCAAACCATTATATTCACATTAGGCAACAAACTACATTTGAGCGCTCAACCTTACTTCAGTGAACAAATAAAATTTCACCAATATATTCAAATGCTCAAAGTCAAGAAAATTCTTCCAATAACAACATAATATAGGTAAATAAAGCGACACTCATATATACACGCCAAGAAAAAATATAAGTACGGACAGAGAGGAAATCAATCAACAATCATGATTTAGGAATAGAAAAGTTCATCAACCAGCTAGTTCAATCAAAACAATAGGAAATCAAAGTGATAAATGGCACCTTTAAAAGAAATTCGGATGAAGCCTTTTCCAATGTTTTATTCAATACAAAATGAATTCCCAAGTGAAAGCTTCAAAATAGAGCTTGAAATAAGCTACAACTGCCGAATAATTGAGGAACGACGCCCAGCAATCTAGGAAGTAACACAGTCCAGCAGAAATAGTAGCAATTTCCTTTACAAAAACCAAATTTTGGAAGCTCATTTCCTTCTCAAATCTATTTTTTAATAGAAAATCATTCCTCAGTTGTTTCGTGTGTGCTGATGGGGAGATGAGGAGGATGAACGCGAGACGAGAGAATCAAGGAGAGGGTATCACGGCTAGTTGGTGTTTTTCGCAAACGAAGCTGAAGAAGACGACTTAGGGTGCGCCGTCCCTTCAGGGGTTGGATCTATTCATCCCCTTTTTTTGTTTCTAAAATAGTCTTTTTATAGGTAGGGTAAATGGTAATGGGTATTTGGGTAGTGGTATTGGAATTAGGTTGGAGTTTAAAAATTAATTTGGGTCTTTAGGAATTGGCCCAATTTTAAAAGAAAGAAGACCAAAACATGTTCTTCCTATTTCCCTTTTCTTTATTTTTTTCAATTAAAAATCGTAGAAATTAAAATCCTAGATTATCTAAAAAAATATGAAATTAAACTAATTAACTAATTATAAAAGCTACTTACTCCTAAACTAAAAGAGAAAAAATCAATAAAAGGAAAAAGTATAAAAATGAAATATTTTTTTGTGATTTCAATTTTTATAAAACAAGTAACTACCAATTAATCCTAAAAAATATAAAAATAAAGCCTAAATGCCATGCGTGATATTTTTGGTATTTTTTATGATTTAAATAAAACTTAAACATGCACCAAATGCAAATAATTAAATAAAAATTCTACAAAAATTTCCAAAATGGGCGATAATTAACAAAAAATCTATTTTCTTAGGATTTTATAGGAGTATTTCGTATGAGGCAAAAATCACGTGCTTACAACACCAAGTCTTGGAAATTATGCTAGTAGGCACTTGGGGACTTTTGATTATTTACTTCATCTCATTTGCTTTTAAAACTATCTATTTCTCATGTTATTTAATTTTTCACTTCTTATTTATTTAATAACTAAAAATCAACTATTTCTAAATTGTTAAAAAGCATCAATCACACGGTTGGTTCATTGTTGGCTTGTCTAGCAGTAAAGTTGGGCGCCATTACGACCTATAGGAGAAATTGGGTCGTGAAATTACGTGCTTCTGATAATGCATACGGAAGGGGGCCCATTCGTCCCAGCCTTTCTGCAAAATCAAACGGCTCAAAGAGTCTATAATAACACCCCCAAGGGGTGAAGTCAGTTTCGATAGTGCCAGAGGGACCATTAGCGGATATGGGAAGGACAACGGGAATGATCCCTTCAAAACTGAGCTTATGAGGAAATGCACAAACAAATGAATAAAAATGCGAAGGAGTTTCACGCCCGAATGGATCAGATTCTGGGCGCACCACCAGTTCTGAAAAGCCCAGATTCAAAAAGTACACGCAATTGTCGTTTAAGCCGAGTGCAATGCTAGAATTAATTCTAAAGAGGTTCAAGATGCCGGACATACCAAAATACGTTAGGACTTCGGATCTACAAGATTATATCACAACCTACACATCTAAAAGGGAATGGTTTGGCTCAACATGAGATCGAATCGGACTTGCTAAAGAAGTTTGGCAAAACCATCACAAAAGGGGACCTAACATGGTGTTCTCTTTTACCCGAGCACTCAATTGAATTTTTTTAGACGCTTGCAGATTCGTTCAGTAAGGCCCATGCTGGGGCAAGTAAGGTTCAATCTAGGAAGGCAGATATATTTAGGATTGCGCAAGGCGAATCCGAATTGTTATGAGAGTTCGTGATCCATTTCCAAAATGAGAGGATGATGCTACCAGCAGTACCAGATGAGTGGCAGCAGAGGCGTTTACAAAGGGTCTAAATCTGCAGAGCTCCAATGCCTCCTGAAGCTGAAGGAATACATGCTCTAATTTTATGTAACCACATGGGTGGATGTCTATAACCGTTATGAGTCAAACATAAGGATAGAAGATGATCAGCTCGGGTTCTCGACATCAATCAAAGGACAGGATAGAGACAAGAACCAGGACAAGTTTAAAAGCGACTTCGATACAAATCAACGGTCTTCCAAAGTTCGTTTCTTTCCATATGAAAGAACCGAGGGATGTGGAAGCAAATAGTTTTGGTCCTTAGATAGGTTCGCTCCAATAGAAGAACCGACCGTGGTCAGAACAACAGGTCATTACAAGAAAAAGAGGTACTAGGGGCCCAGGACTCCACATATTCCAGGTTATTGGACTGCAACTTCAACATTAGCTTAGTGGAGTTGGTATCGACGATGAGGAATATCAATGAAACACGATTCCCGAAGCCAATCGGATTTGATCCCAGCCAGAGGGATCCCTACTTGTTGTGTCATTATCATGGGACTCACAGCCATAGAACTGGAGATTGTTGGCACTTACGTGAAGAGATGGCGACATTGTTGAAGAATGGACATCTTAGAGAATTTTTGAGTGATCAAGCCAAGAACAACTACGACGAAAGTCGGGACAATGTAGAGCCTTCAAAGGTGGCGGAAGACTCCCCTCGGTTGACTATCAGCATGATCTTTAGAGGGAATGAAATCAGTGGTGTAACCTTCTCGGTGGCCAAGAAAACAAATATATCGGTGACTCACAACATGAGACTCCGGGAAGTCGCGGAAGATGATATTACCTTCACGGAGGAATATGCTGACAGATTTCTTCTACCACATAATGACGCTTTGGTAATCTCCCTTAATGTTTTACATTTCACAATTAAATGTGTTTGGTTGACCCAGGAGGCTTATCCAACATCATCCAATGGAGAGAACTGGAGTAAGCAAAGTTGACTGAAAGCATCATCCCAGTGACAAAGTTCTTAAGTGTATTCAACTTGACAAGTATGAAAACCCGAGGAGAGATCCTGCTACCCACGAACGCCGAAGGGGTAACCAAGACCACTTTATTCGGAGTGGTAGATGGTGACATAGGCTACAATGTAATCCTTGGGAGGCCGTGGATACACGAGATGAAGGCCATACCCTCAACATATCACCAGTTATTGAAATTTCCAATGCCACAAGGAGTTAAACAAATAAGAGGAGATCAATCGGTGGCAAAGAAGATGAATGCGGTAACTATTTCTAGTAGAAAGGGAAAGGAATCCAACAAAATAGCAATTACAAGAGCGGAAAGGAATCCAACAAAATAGCAATTACACGATTCGATGTCTTCTTCCCTTCCGAATGAAGTCGATAAGAGTGAGGAGTCATCGAAATCCTATCAGGTTCCAAGGTACTTTCAGGTATCGTAAGAGACGGGTGCAACCAAGTCAATCGCAGAGGAACTCGAGAAAGTGGACCTGTTTGATGAATTTTTTGAGAGGAACTTTCACTTGGGAACAAGACTCAATCCTAAACTCAGGTTAGAATTTACAAATTTCTTTAACAAATTGCTTTGCATGGTCGCACTTGGATATGACATGTAAAACCCTTTGAGGTTGGCGTGCACAAGATAGGTTTGTATCCAAACTTCCCACCAGTAAGGCAAAATAAACGCTTGATAGTGGTGGTCAGGAACAAGTTTGTTAAAGAATAGGTAACCTGACTACTCAATATCGATTCCATACGGGAGGTAAAATATCCAAAATGGTTAGTCAATGTAGTTGTAGTTATGAAAAAGAATAACAAGTTTATAATGTGCGTAGATTATAAGGATTTAAATATGGTATGACCTAAAGACTCGTTCCCATTGCCAAACATTGATCAAATGATTGATGCTACAGCCAAGCACGAGCTAATAAGTTTCCTTGATGCTTACCCCAGGTACAGTCAAATCAAGATGAACTCGAAGGATCAGGAAAAAATTCTTTCAAAACAAACTTTGACACATATTGCTATAATATGATGTCATTTGGGTTTAAGAATGTCGGAGCTACTTATTATAGGCTCGTTAACAAAATATTTGAAAATCAGATAGGAAAAACAATGGAGGTATACATTGATGACATTTTAGTCAAGTATTTGAATGTAGGAGATCATTCGAAACACCTCCAAGAGAGTTTCAACATCCTAAGAAAACATAACATAAAACTCAACCCAGAAAAATATGCGTTTAGAGTTGGCTCCGATAAGTTCTTAGGGTTATTGGTCTAGCAAATAGGGATCGAGGTAAACCCCTAAAAAATCAAAGCCATCAGAGACATTCCTGACCAGCGGGCGTGAAGGAGGTGTAGAGATTAACTGGAAGTTTAGCAACCTTAAGCATGTTCATCTCAAGATCCTCAGAAAAGTGTCATCACTTCTTCTCACTTCTTAAAAATAAAAACAATTTCGAGTGGACTTCTGAATGCCAACATGCATTGAAGACCTAAAAAAATACTTATCAAGCCCCCGTTGCTGTTAAAATCGGGGAAGGCAAGCAGTTGTTAATATACCTTACAGTCTCGGAAGTGGTGATAAGTTTTATTTTAGTCTGAGAGGAAGAAGGTACGCAATTTGCCGTTTATCATGTTAGCAAAATATTGTCAGGAGTGGAGACTTGATATGCGCACCTCAAAAAGTTGTCCTTAGCTCTCGTAGTTGCCTCTCGAAAGCTTATGCCTTATTTTCAATTCCACCTAATAACCATTGTGCTAACCTTTCTTTTAAGAAATGTCCTTCACAAGCCGAAGTTGTCAAGCCATTTGGCTAAATGGGCGGTCAAAATCAGTAAGTTTGACATTGAGTACAAACCCAGGACTGCGATTAAGTCATAAGTATTGGTAGACTTTGTGGTTGATACAGTCCTGGGTTAATGCCCTTGGCATCTAAGGAAGCAGTGCTGGTGTCAAAAATAGCATCAAGATTTTGGGCCTTGTTTATGGATGTAGCCTCCAATGTAAGAGGGTCCAGTCTCGGGATAGTTCTAATCACGCCTTCGGGAGAAACCCTGAGGCAGACCATTAAAATTATTTTATTAACTAACAATGAAGCTGAGTATGAGGCTTTGGTTGCAGGACTTGAATTAGCTTGGGGACTAGGCTTTGAGGTCATCGAAGTAATATGTGACTCCTAGCTGGTAGTAAACCAAGTGTACGAGATTTTTGATACAAAGGAAGAGCGCATGCAACAATATGTGAACAAGATTCAAGCATTGCTTGCCCGTGTCAGGGAATGGTCAATCATACACATTCCAACGGAAGAAAATGTGTAAGCATATGCATTAGCTAATTTGGGGTCGTCTATGGAGACGATAAGATCCGACTCTGAGACAGTTGTTCAACTTCTGCACTCGATGTTGGATGTGGATGGTTATTGCGAGGTGAATTCAACCGATTTATTATGGGACTGGAATAATGGGTCTGTCGAATACCTTCAGTATGGTAGGATACCCGGGGACCCGAAGGCAACCTTCAGTATGGCAGGTTACCCAGGGACCCGAAGACATCCCGTGTAGTACGAATAAAGCAGCTCATTACTGCCTCATAGATAGGTAGTTATACAGAAAATCATACCAAGGCTCATTAGCCCAATTTCTAGGGTCCTCGGAAGCGAACTAAGTGATGAGGGAAGTCCATGAAGGAGTCCGCAGGAGCCAATCCAGTGCAGATTCGTTAGTTCTAAAGTTGATCAGGGTAAGTTACTATTGACCTCAGATGGAACACGATGCAAAGAAGTTCATTAAAAAGTGTGACAAGTGTCAATGCTATGCCCAGTTGGTACACCAAGCGGCAAAACTCCTGCATTTGGTGTTGGCCCCATGGCTATTCATGAACTAGGGATGGACATAGATGGTCCTCTACTGCCGGGTCCCGAAAAGATAAGATATCTTTTAGTTTTAACTGACAACTTCACTAAATGGGTTGAAGCAGGTCCTTACCAAAAGATCGGTGAACGCGAAGTGAAGGATTTCATATGGGACCACAAAATCTGTCAGTTTCGAATATCGAAGGAAATTGCTTGTGATAACGGGAAGCAATTCATAGGCTCAAAAGTCACCAAATTTTTAGAGGATTTAAAATCAAGAGAATTACGTCTTCATCATACTATCCCAGTGTTAATAGATAGGCGTAATCAACCAATAAGGTAATCATTCAAAACCTCAAGAAAAGGTCAGAAGATGTTAATAGTAAATGGACCAATGAGCTACCAGGAGTACTGTGGGCATATCGGATAATAACAAAGTCGAGTACGGGAGAAACTCCTTTCTCTCTCGTATATAGTGCAAAAGCTCTCATACCGGTAGAAGTGTGGGAGCCGACTTTATTATTTTTCAAACACACAAGGAAGAAAAAAATGAAACTGGATTTGCTCGATGAACACAGGGACTTGGTATATATGGGGATGGTGGCTCAAAAGCAAAGAATGGAACGATATTATAATCGGAGGTCCAACCTCCGCTACTTCAAAGTAGGAGACTTGATTTTGAGAAAAATGACTCAGAGCACTAAGAAAGTCAACACTGGGAAGTTGGGTCCAATATGGGAAGGTCCTTACCGGTTTTAGGTATTACCGGTAAAGGGTCGTATGAGTTGGAGAATCAAGATGGTGTCAAGTTGCCCAATAATTGGAACGTGACTCACCTCAAAAGGTTTTATTGCTAACGGATGCTACCAATACTAGAAGTTTGTGGTGCATTCTTTTTTCCTTTCAACCATTGTTTGTCACAATCGGATTTTTCTAGCAAGGTTTTTAATGAGGCAGCAACAGAAAGCATACTACGAGGGGAACGTTATCGGCAACAGGAAAGACCTTTAGTAATAAGGCACCAAAATTTTCATGTCGATGACTAACGACTATATAGATGGTTAAATTATCTTTGATTCGAAGGCAAGATTTTCCTTTCATCACTACAAAGGATTATTTAACCATTTATAAGTTATTTCCACCGGTGAAGCAAGACTTCCAGTATTCGAATTCACATGCTTCACATCGAACACGAGGGGGGGAGAGATAATATCTAATACAACACTATGAGTGGCACAAACATCAGGACAGCGAGAATCGGGATCAATGTTCCATCAGGACCGGGGACTACATGATCACGCCCATAGAAATAAGTTGTACAAGTTAACCACATGTACTGGCAATTTTTACTTTAGCACATGAATATTTATGTGATTTTAAAGATAGAAGAAATAAAATAAAGTCCTTTTATATTTATTTTATTTCTTTTCCAAATGATGAGTTAATTTTATCTTTTGAAATTTAACAAAAAATTCAAATTCTTGTGCCAGAATGAACATGAGACATCCTCTTCAAGACCACCGTAAACATAAGAAGGCCCTCTCTTATGAAAACCTCATAGTACAGGGTTGATTCCGAAATAATTTATACCATAAATCAAAAGCTATCGGATGAAAATATACCCGAAGTTCTAATCAATTCAATGCAAAAGAAATATAATTTTCACAACACTTAATAAAAAAAATCTTTATTTAGCAAAGTGCCAAACTCGGTGAAAATCTTAGCATCATTACAAGATAAAAAAAGGAAGACAAAGTTAAACGTCGTTGCCTCCGAAACCTGAAGGGAGAGATGGGTCTATATTTTTCCTGGTGGAAGGAGGTGGCTATACTACCAGTTCGAGCCTGGACCTTCATCTTCATTTTCTTTGATCCCCCATCGGTTCTCGAGTATTTGGAAATGCTCGAAGAGTCAGTTGCAACGGGCCAAGCATGAATATTTTGTCAAGTAGTTAGCTCCAGTTCTCAGGCCTTGACGATGCAATCATCAATATTGATAATGCCTGCTTTGGCCTCTTCCAAGATTTTCCTCCTCGTATGATATATAGCATAAGTCTTCTCAAATACGAGGGAATCCTTTGGTACTAGAGCTTTGCTTTGAGTCTATAAATTTCTTCCTGAAGGTCATTCCTTTCGGGCCTCAAGGCACCTAGGCGAGAATCAAGTTCAATAGTTGTAGATAAATGGATCCGATTTTGCTTTATGGTTCTCCAAAACTTTATTCCCATCTTCTCTTCGACAACATTGGCTTCCTCAATTTTGGAGTTCAACTCTGGTTTCAAATTATTTATTTGCTCCTCGAAGGAAAATAACAAGCACAACACCAAGGAGCTCGGCCTTTTAGCCTTATCCTCCTGAAGTTGCTCATGTAATTGAGTGGCTTCTTGGTTGTTGGCCATTTTATCTTGCTCGTTCTGATATAACCGGACCTCAAAACTCGCCCATTTGAACAGATTTTGCCTCCAACACCTGGAGGCACGCAACAAGTTGGTTCCTTTCGGCCAATAGTTGATCCCGCTTGGAAGCGAGTCCTTACTTATCAAGGATCAATCTCTGCAGACCTTCAGAATCAAGAAATTTGTCCTGCAAAAGAGAATAACATGATAGGTGAATGAAAAACAAGATATAAGAAAGCAAGTACGGTACCTGCAGTGTGTTGTGCATGGCATTGTTAATCAAGCACTCCCCGAAAAGGGAGCGCATTTTATTCCAATCTTTCTCCAAAGCCAACGACTTCAGATAGTTCGCAAGCTTCACCGTCTTGGAAGGGGTTGAGTAATCGTGCCTCAAATTCCAGTGGATGGGAGATCGAGGAGGGGGAGAATTTTTTTCTCTGTCATCTGCTTTTGGTGGAGGAGATGTGGTTGTTGTTGGTGGTGAAGGAGTAGTTGGTGCCGGTGGGCAAAAGCCCGTTTGTACGGAAGGTAGAGAGGCAGCTACAGCATGAGTAGTGCTGGTTATTATTTGCTCAATGGATGGGGGCAGAAGAGGCCCAGAGTCCAAATTCCTTGAACTAGAGACAACAATAGGGACTGGAAAATGTGAATCGACATTATCTACCAGGTCCATCTCACCCCAAAGTGTTGAGGTTTCTTCTGCAGTTGGGTTTTGAATCTCTCCCGATTAAGCATCCGGTTGAGCTGATGAAGATCTTTTCCTCATTTGATGGGAAGCCTCTCCATCACTAGCTTCCCCTTCGTTATCGAGGACCACTGTGCTGCAACTGGTTCAATTGTTGCTTTCTTTATCATCTTATTTTGAGTCCCATCCGAGAAAGAGCATCATCATTTTGGTTTTAATTATTGTGTTGGGGGTTCCAAGAGGAGGCACTCTCATCGAAAGTAGATCTGCAAGCTCTGCTTCGGGCAAGGGCGCCTTGCAACACCTTCTAGTCTCCTCGAAGTCCTCTAAAATATCAATGTCAAGGCAAACGAAAGAGCCATGCGGAAGGCTTGTATCAAGAAAAAAATAGAGTTAGCAATCTTTTCACGAAATTATTTGCATTCGCATAAAGATAAAAGGAAGAAGGAATCAGTTTACAATTATTTTTGGCTTTCCACCCGTATTTGATGGCCATTTCCTTCCACCGGCAAAATTTTGGTGTTGTGATTTCCATAATTTTCTGAACCTACTGGTCCAGGCCTTGAAACCGTGGTGGCTCCCATCGGGTAGCTAGAACAAAAGAAACAAGAAGAATAATAACAACAGAAAACAATCTTTTCACAAAGAAAGGAAACGAGTAAATCGAAAACTTATAGAAGCGATTCCACGATTCCGAAAAAAAAGAGTTGTACCCGGAATGATGTCCCTGGTAGCGATGATGACAAATCGCTCCATCCACCCGCGATCATTGTCATCATACACGCTGGTGAGAAGAGTGCGGTTGCCACGTTTGCTGAAGTTGATTACTCCCCCATAGAAAAATTTGGGATAGTAAAGATTCATCATGTGTGCAAGGGTTAGGGTCCCCGTGCATAGTCAGTGAAGGAAAGCCACCGTTTTCCATATAGATGGGTCTACTTGTGCTAAGCAGACCCGATATTGGTGGCAAAACTCTAAAATTATGGGGCCGAGCCCTTCAGTCGACCCCAAGGAGAATGGACCCAAGATAAAGGGATACATATAGACATACGTAAAACCCACCTTGGTGAAGGTAACCTACCCTATCATATATGAGGCGAGGATTTCAAGATTGAGGCAGTTGTAGTAATCCTTCAAAGTTGGGATACTAGACGGGCAAATGGAGCAAAGATACCTACTAACAGTCCAAGTTCGTGAAGATACAGAGGTGACCTTTTCTTAAAAGTCGTTAGCAGTACTGAGGTGTTCTGGTATGATGGTGCTTATACTGGGAGGTTCAAAATCGACATCAGCTTCGTTATCCTTGTTTTTCTTTAGGCCTCCACCGAAGAGGACGCCAATGTTTCTAGAGAGAGTAGTGAAAAAAACCATATTAACAAATGTTCACTAAAAATTTTGCTAAGAAAATTGGAGAAGATGGAAAGTATCTAAGCAAATGCAAGGAAGAAGAAAGACTTGTGGAAATTTTGGAAGTAAAGAAGTAAAAATAATGAGTAGAAGAGAAGTTATATATGGAAAAAATCAGGACATGACTACGTGAAAACTGGCAAAGACATTTGCTGAATCGTAGGGCAACACGTGTTCAGGGTATTAAATGCGAGAAAACGTGCGTCCTTTCAAGCGTCAAAGACTGTTCAGAATCTTTCCTGCCAAGAAAAGTGTCTTTACCAACTTCTTGATAAGAATGGACCTTGGGCCTAACCCAACCCTAAAAGCTAGCTTATGAGGTGAGGATTGTCCAAGACCATATTAGGAGACCAAGATAACCATAACCCACTGATGTGGGACACAACTCAACACCCCCCTTATGCCCAAACTTGCAACTGGAGCGTGGACAATATAAATGGGGGCCCAACATCGGTAACAATAAATTGGGATGTGCCTGGATCTATTACCATGATAAGAATGGACCTTGGGCCTAACTCAACCCCAAAAGCTAGCTTATAAGATGAGGATTGACCAAAACCATATAAGAAGATCAAGATACCCATAACCCACCGATATGGGACACAACTCAACACTTTCTAGTAACACTAAGATATGTCACTGGAAAGCAGAAGGACTATCTATATGAGGTAAAATTGGTTTATAACAAATGATCGAATGGTAACATGACACGTGAAATCGAAGATAGGCAAAAGTCAAGTCAAGTAACGACCAATACCGAATACAAAAAATACAACCGACATCGGGTAAATCCAAAAAGGAGCATAGTCAATGGGAGAAGATTAAATATTTGCCATCGGATAACATTCAATGAAGGAATATTCTCTAACATTAAATGAGCGATCGTTGTTGAGAATATTTGCGTTCGTGGCCTACCGTTATATATTCATCAATGACTCTTTTATTGTCATTTAATATGGGTTTAATCTTAGGATTTTGTTTCTCTAGGTAAAGTCATAAATAGCATGCTCAGAAGCCATTAAAAGGACATGAAATTATATTGAAACATATGTTATACTTTACTTTTGCTCTCAATTAAACAACTTTACTTGCTCTTTATCATTGCTTTCACTTTTGTCTTCAGAGACATGTGCTCGGAGTCAGGCTCATCATCTTATTCAATTCCAATTGCTAAAATCTTGTGATAAAACAATAAAAGAAGAAGAACAATATCACAGAGAAAAGTAGGGAGAGGTAATTCTTATTTATTTTTGGATCAATTAAAATGGAATAGTAACCTCTATTTATAGGGAGATGGTGACTTAGCCACCAAGTAATAAACCCTAGAATCTCTCTAAATATAGGCATTCACCATAAATAAAATTCTATTTATAACACTGCCCCTGAATATATATTCAACAGATAATGTGCCTCGTTAAAACCTTAACTAAAATAAAACCCAGTGGGAAAAAATTTCTAGAGAAGGAAAAAGAGTACACATATCTAACAATACGCCTTTTGGTTGCCTCGTTTAAAACCTTATAAGGAAAATCCAATGGGACAAAATATTGTAAGGAAAAAGAGTACAATGCGTATTAACTCCCCCTGATGAGAGCATCAATTCACATCCATTAGCATTTGCATTCCAGTCTTGTGCACTATCTTCAAAAGATATTTGGTAGAGATTTGATGAACAAATCAACCATATTAACTTGAATGAATATATTGCACCTTGAAATCATCATTCTTGATTGAGATGAATTGTCTTCATATGATCTTGTTGGAATCGTCAGTTTAATATCTTCACATAGAGGCGAAACTCTTGCTATCATATTATCATGCATATAGTTATAGCAAGATACATTTGTGCACAAATTGCACTGAGAATGTAGTACTTCATGACCATGAATTTTGTATGCTTTAAGCAATTTAAATTCTTCAAGAATTGTCATATAAGTCACATAATAGACTCTAATTCAAGTTTTCATGTCATGCTAGACAAATAAGATATCGAAAATTGAATGCACATATTATTGACTTTATACTTTCAAGTGTTTAAACTACAGGTCCAAAACTACATGCCTTTCATATGAAACCAAATTCTACTTGAATTATATCTCCAGACTTAACATCCTCATACATTTATTTAGCGCTATTATAGACGTCGTCGACAAATATTTTATATCGATTCCAACCTCCTTATTTTTCATAAAGACATAATATAGATATCTCTTCATTCATATATTCAGGTACCTGAATCTCTCATGAGATTTTATGAAGTGTTATATCATGTGATCTTCTAGATCAATTGCCTCCTTTATTGTGATCATTTGCTCATCTTCTTTATCAAGAAGTTTATTTGAAACCGATTGTCTATATGCTTTAAGCTTACCATAGACTTTGTCCTTCTAGGACTTAATAAAAGCATTTGTATTGAGAATATAATTACTTTCTTTGGGTTAGCAAATGCGTCTGGCATGCTTTGCAATATATTGCAGATGAATTATCTTTTATGAACTTCAAGTTCACATTATCTTATTCGAGGATCTAGATGTACAAATGATAATTCATTCCACGTAACATTTTCTCAAATGTTTATCATGTCTCCCCCTCATGTTAGAAAAACGAACTTGTTTCTTCAACTTTGATAATCCATCTTCATGCGTTATGGTATTAATCAAAATATATACTGTACATCAATAATAATAAGATGGATATGGGTGTACAGAGAAAACTGATTGCACCAAACCGGTAATCCGAGTCAAACCGGAAAAAAAACCCGATCATGGGTTGGTTTGACTTGGTTTGGTGTTGGAAAAAATAACCCGACCATAATTGGTTTGGTTTGGTTTTAACTAAAAAAAGTCAAACCGTAATCAAACCAACCCGATATTATATTTATTCAATTTTTACAAATATTTTATACATATAAATATTTATTTTCAATACAATTCATAAATATTTCTTAAACTTTTTTACAGTTTTATCTTTAAACATATTGTTTCAAGTTTGGAATTAACATTCTTGAATGGTCCAATAAATTTTATAGTTCATAAAGGTAGTAATTCAAATAAACTTCACATCAATACTAATGCTAACTAAGAAAATTCAATTCAACACTAGAAATGACAATAGTGTGAATATCTATTTTTTAGTTTTGCATTGTTTATATTGAAAATGCATAACTTAGTTTATCTTTTTCTTTAGTGCTTAGTTGTGTAACTAATATACTTATAGTTGTACTTATTTAAGCATGACTTATATAGTACTTTTAGATTATGTTAATATTTATTATGGCTTATTACTTAGTAATATTTTCTTTATAGATTTTAGTATTTTTGTTATTGAATATTTTATTACAATGTTATGACGCATCTCATATTATTGTATTATTTTCTTAAAAAATACATTATATAGTTGTATCCTTGTAGGATTAGAGAAGTATGTGGAGCACAAGTTATATATTTGTGCTATGAAGACTTATCGGTAAAAAAAGACCCCGGAAAACCCGAGATTGAAAAACCCGATTTCATTGGGTTGGTTTGGTTTATAGATTTAAAAATCCGACACTATTAGTTTGGTTTGGTAATTGAAAAATTCGAACCAACCCGGCCAATGTACACCCCTAAAGATGGAATTATTTGATTCCTGCCCCTGAACCACTTGTGAGGGGAGAAAATAATATACTTTGAAATATAACGTATATCAAACTGATATAAATAACTTTGTTCTCATAAGCAATTGTTTAGCTATTAAGTAGAGGCACTTAATAAATTATTTTGATAAACCAACTGTGATGTAAACCAACTTATCAAGATCAACTTCTTGAATAAAAAAATCTGGAAATTATGCTAGATATTAAATTATTGAGCAAGTTACCTCGCAAACATCATGTTGTTGGTTAATAATAATCGCACATGTAACCATATCATAGATGCATCTTATGTGATATACATGGCAGGTGAATGAGCCCATATTCACCTTTGATATTTTCAGCATTCATGGGATTCAATCCCGATTTTAATTGGCCTATTAATTAATGAAAACAAACAATATAAGAGAATTCATAAAGAACTTTCTAGTTCTTTTTATATTTACCCATGTGAATTCTCTTTTATTTTTACACATCATACTTGAATTGATATGACTAAACCAACTATGCCAACTGGATATCAATAAACTCCAAGTTTATTATGATATGGGTTTTTGTATCAATAAATATCCACTTCATTGTGGTATTCTTTGATTTATGTAGTACAAACTGGAGAATAAAGCGGGTAGCTTTTCATATATATATTACCCAGCTACAAGCTGTAGTAATAAAAAATATTAAATCTTTCCTTAATTTATACTCTCAATATAATCAACCGCTTTCGCGTATACTTTGAAAACTGAATAAGTTTCTTTCAGACTTACTACAACACAATACCTTATTGGTAATCAATTGTGTTTCTCCAAAATAGTAATAATTAGCTCTTCTAGAGCTCTCAATTAATTTGGTATTACCACATATTCATCAACATCCATATGGTAAAAATCTCTTTTAAAGAGAAAGAAATTATACCATTATGGTTATGGTCAAAATTATATGCATTGCATTACCGCTGTCTTTTAATAATTGGCATATAATAAGTACGTGACCAATGTGTTGATACCCAATTTTTTTTTATATATTTTTAATATAAAAAATACTTTCAAAATAGCATATTTATGCATATACAAGTATGTCCAAATGTTTTATTATTTTTCCTTAATTTTTAAAAGATTTATAAATCAATTTATTTCTCTATTTTATCCCAAAAACCCCAATAATTATTCCCAAAATTATCATTTTGGTGATTTACTTATTTAACTCTCATATTTATACCAAAATATATCTAATATAATTTTCACAAATTTTTATAAATTTATTTAGTATTTTTAAAGCTAAATTGCATATAATTGCAATATTAACCTCTTTTAGATTTAATTACGTTTATATCTATAAAATTAGTCCCCAATATTTTTAATGTGATAATTATGTATTACTAAATTATTACCTTTAATTTATTTTTAGAAATTATTCTACTATTTTTTGTAAAATAAATAAGGGAAAAGTGGCTATTTAAAACATAGTCCAATTGTGTTTCAATTATGGCCTGATTTGAACTCCAATTTTAAACCCAATTACCCAGCCCAAATCCTAATCATACCCGACCCACAACTCAATTAGAACAACCCGCCCGGATCCCCTACCTACCCATTCAATCCAGGCCATTGATCAAAATGATCAACGACCACCATTAACCCTTTCCATAATTAATCCCAAACAACCCCTAAACCCTATCATTTCTGTCATTCAGCCGCCTCTGAATTCCTTTGTTCTCTCAATTCTTTCTTGACCCTTTTTCAAACCCTAGCCGCCACCCTCAACCATCACCTAAAATCGTCCAAATCAATGGCCTCCAAAGCCATTGGAGGCCTATATCTACCTCCCTTGGCTTCTATGTGTTCGAGTACTATGGTTTCAGGGCCAGAACTTGAAGAATCTTGGCTCAGACTTTGGTCGATCTCAGTTTTCATGGCTGTCTCTGTAACGACCCGGCCGGTCATTTTTTGAATTTATACCCCGATCCCCCATTAACTGCTTTCCCTAAGTTCATTTCTGCTATTGTGGTTTATCGGGACGTTTGATATTAGGATTCGGAGTGTTTTGGGACACTTAGTCCTTAAATGAGAGCTTAACAGTTGAAAAATGGTCCGTAATCGGAACATTATGAAGACGACCTCGGAATGGAAATCCGATGGTTCCGTTAGCTCCGTTAGGTAATTTCGGGGTTGAGAGCGTGTTCGGAATGTTATTTGGAGGTCCGTAGCTCTTTTAGGCTTGAAATGCCGAAGTTTGAATTTTTGAAGTTTCCGGTCCGATAGTGAGATTTTGATCCGAGGGTCAGAATAGAATTCTGAGAGTTGCAATAGCTTCGTTAAGTGATCTTGGATATGTCTGCAAATTTTCAGGTCATTCGAACGTCGTTTGGTTGAGTTTTTGATTGGATGTGAGATTCGGAAGTTTTAAGAAAATTTAGACTTTGATTTGATGATAAATGGGGATTTTGATGTTAACGATAGCATTTTTATGATTCGAGCAAGTTTGAATAATGTATTAGATCATGTCTGTGCTTTTGGTTGAGGTCCCGGGGGCCTCGGGGTGATTTCGGATGGTTAAACGCGTCATTTCCTCCTATTTTTGAACTGCTGTTGCTGCTTGTGGTGTGCCTTCTTCGCGTTCGCGTTATGTCCTTCGCGTTCGCGAAGGCTTATTTTTGGCCACCTTGAAATCCTTCTACGCGTTCGCGTTAGGACCTTCACGTTCGCATAGATCTGCTTTCCCCTCCATCGTGTTCGCATCCCCCTCACCCGCGTTCGCGTAGGCCACACCTGGACCCCTCCTATTTTCCTTCTACGCGTTCGCGTTTAGAGCCTCGCGTTCGCGAAGCTCTGCCTCGTCCTTTATCGCGTTCGCATCCCTCCCTTCACGAACGCGAAGGGCATTTTGGGGACCTTTTATTTTTCCTTCTTCGCGAACGCGTGAGACCTGTCGCGTTCGCGATGGTCTAAATGTCTGGGCAGGCAGATTTAATCCCTAATTCGAGAGTTTCTTCATTTTATCACATTTTTGACTTGGGAGCTCGGTCCTTGGCGATTTTGGATGGGATTTTCACCTGGGCAACTTGGGTAAGTGATTCCCACTCGATTTAGATCATATTCCATGAATCTCCTCTTAATTTCATCCTTTAATTTCAGTTTTTGAATGAAAAAT
>MU756462.1:99489-113638 GCA_026770625.1 Nicotiana glauca | reverse complement strand
TATTGTTGTTATTGATGTTTTGCACATGCGGCGTAATAAGGTGGGATATGTTATATGCTTATATGTGGGTTGCGCATGTGGCGAAATAAGGTGGGGCATTGTTATGCACGTGTGGCGAAATAAGGCGGTGCTTATTATATTATTATTGCGCACGTGGCGAAATAAGGTGGGCTATGTCAGGGGTTGATTGTATAGAGTTGTGACGGCCTGTTGAGGCATTCCTATTTTTTTTCTGTTGTGATTGTGGATTGTTTTATCTGTATGAACGTTACCAGTTGGGAATTGTGAGGGAATATCATACGTGCGGTCCGTCCTCCTTTCTCATGTGTGTTGGTTGATAGAATTTTGTGTTAGAAACACTTGCACAAGCATACACGTAGCTGAACACTCCCATTTGAGGTGAATCCCTCCTGATTTTCCTAAGGGTGGGGGTACACCCTCTTTTATTCCTTATAGTTGAGAGAGTGGCCCTGGTGAGCCAGTTGATCGTCAGTATGATCATGAGATTGATGGGGCACAAGATGCCAACTGTTAGATTTCAGATGCTGGATATTATACGAGTTATGGGTTGTCCGAGACTCGGTGAAATTGTGGGAAGAGTTGAATAAGACCCTTATGAACATCATTGTAGGATATGAGCTATTGACTTGTTTTCCCCCTTACTGTGCTGTGACCTTAGTATTTGCTTTGTGATTTTTGCCATCATTCTATATCATCATTTATTATATTCTTGTTTTTTATTGTTGTGTTATATCTATCTGCGAGTTGTGGCATTCTTGGTCATTCCTGTAGTCCTTACATATTTATAGGTCATTACCATTATTCATATGATTTTACTGTTTATTGACCGGTAGGTGTCACGACTGTTCCTCGTCACTACTCCATCGAGGTTAGTCTTGATACTTACTGGGCATCGCCGTGGTGTGCTCATACTACTCTTTTGCACATTTTTGTTGTGCAGATACAGGTACTCCCGTTCAGTTTTCTGTCAGCCTTGGAAGGATGCATACCGGTAGAGACTTCAATGTATATCTGCTATGTCCGCAGACCGAGGAGTCCCTTTCCAGCTTTCTGTAAAAAGTATAGTTCTTTCAGTATTTCTCCTTGTATAGATATTCTTGAGTCAGAGCCTCTTATGTATCCTCTTAGCTTGTGATCTGTGAGTTTTCTGGTTTTGGGAAATGTTGTTAGCTTCGAGAATTGTTATGGTATGTGCAAAGCGGCACCTTAATCACCATTTTTATTTCACTGGTTCAGTTTATTTATTTTCTTCCGCAATTATGATTTATCTTCCGCGTTGTTAGGCTTACCTAGTCGTAGGAACTAGGTGCCATCACGACATGTTCATGGAGGGTGAACTGGGGTCGTGACAGTCTCCGGTCATCTTCGACTTTGCTCCGGCCAGCTATGGCTATTCAAGCCTGATTCTTGACTTCTCCTGTTTAGATCGACGATTGTCCAAGCCTTTCTCACCATCTGGGTTTCTACTGAAACCCTAATCTTTAAGGTTCTTCTAATTTTTTTTATATCTGCTTAGATCCATGTTTTCTCTAAACTTCTAAACGTTTTTCTCAAGGTTTTTTTCTAAAACATTACGTTTAAAACCCCTTATCTTTTCCGACTTAGGGTTTTGTTAACTTATTTCGAAGCATTCTATGATTTTTCTACATGTTCTATTGTGTTTTCTTATGTCGTTCTTTTACTTGGGTTTGCATGTCAAGGGCCTTAACCTTTGAGATTTCTGAATTTATTTTGTTAGGATTTTTGCTTGACTTATTTGATTTTCATCTCTATACTCGACTGATGGTGAAAATCCTAAAATTTGTGGTTCGTTCGAGTTCTGAGACTATTTGCTATGTGATTTACTTGTTCGTCATGCTCTGAATTCGATTGGTTTCAAAACCCTAATTTGCTTTGGATCTATTCGAGTTTCTGAGGTTGCTTCACCTGTTGCTCGACTGAATTTTGAAATCTTTTGTTTCAACCTCTATTTCTTTATGTGATTTTGACTTCCTGCTACCATTGAAACTGGACTATGTTTTTCAGAAAGGTCTTTTTACTAGACCTTTTACATGCTTCTGATACTCTCTCTTTTCTCTATTACTGAATTGGTGAAATCGACCTATGTGACTACTATGTTTCGATAGTTCATTAGCTACTAACTTTGTGTTTGCTATTGCATGATGTTTCTCTTTGCCATGAGTTCAGCCTTGCACGCCTAATGTTTATGCACTCTTTTATATGCTAAATTTCCCTCTAAAACGACCTTCAATCTTGGAATGATTTCAAACCTCCTTGTGTAATTCTGATTGCACTCGTGTAATTGATTCTTTCCTTGTTTTACTAATTTCCATGTTTCCTGTATTGATTTGAAAACTTCCCTTTAGACCTTCGATTCTCCTGTCCTTAGTTTGGTTTATTTGCTTATTCATGGAAACCCATGCTATTCTCTCCCAAATCAATAATTTCGAATCCCTGACTCCTTGATTTACTGGGAGCTGATTGTCTCCATATTTTACAAGTCTATTGTGTTTCCTACCTTATTTGGTTAACCGAGTATCTTCACTAATTCTGCAATAGTTGTTTCCTTAATTGGACCCCAATGTACTTACCCCTAATTGGCTATTCTGCACTTGATTCTCTACTTAATTTCTTTCCTTAAATGTTTTCTGCCCATTACCGTTTAATTTTGACTCCTTAATTAAAGGAAGTCTTATGCTGATTTGATTTTAATTGGTACATATTTCCATAATTACTACTAGACCATGATTCTTGCCTTACTTTCTATCTATTTTCAAACTATAAATACCTGGCTTTTTCATTAACACACACACGAACACTCTGAGTTCTAAAATCACTTAGAAAAAAACACTCGTAATTTATGAACTCACACTCACACTCAAAAAATATTCTCTCTTGTTACTTGTACTGTGGCATGTCTTCAATGTCCTGCTACCTGCTTTTACTGTATTTTGCTTCTTTAAACTGGTATGTTCTGATTAAGATTTTCAGCATCACAATAATATGTTTACTTAATAATTTTACCTTCTTGTCTGTCTACTGCTTCTGTTTAGTTCAGTACTTATTTTAGCATGTTATAATTTCCTTTTGCCTGTTCTGCATCTATTATGCATCCAGAATGTGTTTGATACTGATGGTTTGTTTCAGGCATGACAATATTAAGTATTGTTGTCTATGATTCAAACTTGATTCCCCTGGGATCATAACCTCTATGTTACCATTATATGTTGTGTATCCTGATTGATTTTGTAAGAATAACAATACTCCTATTGTTGTGCATCCCCAGAATTAACTAATGCCTAAGTACATAGGCTCTCTGCAATAAGCTCCCAACCCTTGACCCCTTTTGTGTAAAGTTATCAACTCTGTAATTGTTTCCCAGCACCCCTTTCCCTTTTCTTTACTTTCTTAGTTCTTAAAGTTCTGTTTCTGTACTTCCACTCTCTCTTAGACTTAAGTTCTGCCCCCCTCTTATGATCCTTGCTTTGGGACCCATGAGCTCCCTTTAAACTTGGACACTTGAGGGCTGGCACTTCCACACTGTACTTGTCCCTATTCTGATTTTGAAGCTTGGGTGTGACCACTGCCCAGGGTCTTATTGAGGCCCTTAGGGAACTCTGACACACCCAAGACTGAGAAAGGCTTTGGATCAGTGATCTTTGAGTTGGTCTATCTCATAACTCAGACAAGAAGTCAAGAATCAGGCTTCATCTGGTTTACAATAAGTTGTAATAAACATTTGGGGTTTGGCTAGTGAAAAAGGGTGGGTATTTATGCTTCCCAAGGGTAGAAATTATGCCTATAGGACTGTTATAATTCTGCATATTCAAACTTCACCTAGAAATTATTCCTATAGGACTGTTATAATTGTGCATATTCAAACTTCACCTAGAAATTATGCCTATAGGACTATTATAATTCTGCATATTCAAACTTCACATATAAATCATGCCTATAGGATTGTTCTAATGTCATTCTGCCTAATTCAAACTGCATTTAGGTACCCTGCCTATAAGCTTTAAAACAAGTTTCTGCATTTAGATACTATGCCTATAAGGTTTAAAATAGGTTTCTGCATTCAGATACTATGTCTATAAGGTTTTTTGCATTTCGACACCACGTCTATAAGTGTCTGAAAATCAGCAACGTGTAGAAAACATGCCTATAAGAGTTTCTAAATGAATCTGATTTGCTTCACTCAATGCTAGATCCAAAATCAGTAATAATATATACTATCACTTGCAGACCTTAATCAATTTGTTTAATTCTGCATCTCTTTTGATAATCTAAGTCCCTCGCTTAACAAAGTTTAGCAAGCATGTCTATAGGATCCCAAATAATTCATTTTGAGTTTTACTGCCTTATCACCTTCTGAATTTAGTAGATACCATGCCTATACGATCCTCGTCTGAACACTTAGCCAAGCCTTAGAGTAATAACTGTAAATTGAATCAACTTCTGTTAATTATTACAACCAGCAGGCATGCCTTATTCGGGCTTCTTTTCTGAGTTATGTAATAAACTAATCTGTTTCATTCCTAAACTCCCTTGTCTTCAGTATTTAATCATACCTAAAAAGTATATGCAAGTCATGCTAATTACATACATTTCTTTGTTTAAGGAGGTATATATGAGCCTTTTGTTTGTCTATATGTTTTCCCCCCAAATATACAATATGTGTTTTGTATGTCACACTAGAGTTTTTACCTTTGAAACTCCAAATAAGCCTAATGTCCTCCTCTTTTAGGATTAGTAGTCCTAAGTGCCTCCGGGACTGATAGGAGTGGGACGGGTAATAGCATGCAATAAGTAATCGAGACCAATCCGCGCTTTAAATACCTTAATGAGGTGGGAAGGGTAGATATGGATATGACGACCATGCGATAATGTCACGTGTAGCCCCTCATTGATGAGTGATTACCGGACATTGTGTGGGGTGATCCGTATTTTAAATAAACGTAAGATCCCCCCTTTCTTTATTCTTTATTTCTTTTCTTCCAGCATTTTAACTCCTTATTTAAAATCAGCTTTTCTAATTGTTCTTTCAAACCATTATATGTTGAAATCCCCTCTTATTTGAGCCTTATCTGCCTATTTGTTTATTGCACCTCAATTAACAATAATTGTCTGGTCGGGAACCACACTAGTGAATTCTGAGGGGTGCCTAATACCTTCCCCTTAGAATAATTTTAAGCCCTTACCCAATCTCTGGTTATCCAAATCGAACTCTTTTGGTGTCCTAATGCACCCTTATCATTAGGTGGCAACTCTTCAAACACAAACCCAGTTCCCAAAAGGAACGAGTTGTCCCTCCAAATGTCATAAACCTGATTTCCGCGGAGGAAAAAGGGGGCACGACAGCATGGCGACTCTGCTGGGGATTTTAGGCGTTTACCATTTCAAACTTTTATTGTGAATTTATGCTTATTTACACGCAATTATTTTTTTATTTCTTTTAAGCATTCAATTTACTTTTCGATTGCAAAACTGACTTGTCTTTTTGTTTCTTTCCTTCATTGCCGCTTTAAATTATGAAATTGTTGTATTTACTGCTTTGTTAAACATGCAAATACGTGATAAAATGCCTTTAATTGTTGCATAATCATGCTCAACATCATATTCCACTTGTGCCAAACAAATCATATAGCAATGCTTATAATGAGTGGTTGCGCTCTTCCGATATTATCACCTCCTAAATTCGAAAAAGGCGTATTTGCGGTAAAACTAATCAATCAATGGTGTAGTCGACAGTTCTGTGCCTTTTCCTCCATGAGTTTTCCGCTCAAGGGTACCGGTCTAAAACCCCATAGCAACCTTACTCTATTTAAAATGTGCATGCATCATAGTCAAACCTAGCCGAGTCAGTTATGTTGTCCGCATAATGACTCTTTAAGATAGCCTTGTCCAAAGTCCACTGGGTTTCCCTAAATCCCAAATGGCCATCATCACATTCTGTGCATTTACTCAGAGAACTAAATGCTTTCATGCCAATTATTGATATTTAAATAGTCGAGTTCGGCGGAGGTAAGGGCCTAACCCTTTTATCTTGCAGAAATATGAGGCATGAAGTCCCCAGATTCGACATGGTCACCAACATCCACCCAAAATTGCTAAGCTGGTGGGAGGATCTTCACTCTAGTGATTAGACTCTTGTCCGGAAATATCTGGGAAATCTACCTTCCTTCCTAGAAATCCAACCCAACAACAAGATCATAGAAGCTGCCACTTTGTACTGGGATTGTGAGAGGTCTGTGTTCCACTTCGGGGACATTGAAATGACACCCTTGCTAGAAGAAATAGGAGGATTGGCCGATATACCATGGGAAACTCTAGGTTTGTTAATGCCTAAGAAGCGCAAGGGCAGGGGTTTCCTTAAAATGATGGGTCTAAAGAAGAATCCAGACCTGACATGTTTGAAGGATTCCTACATCCCTTTTGATTATTTGTACGAGAGGTACGGTCACAGCAAATACTACCATACCTATCCTGACGAGTTTTCCATCACATCACTGGGGCATATTCACCGAAGGGTCATGTTTTGTTTCCTGGGGATGATAGTGTTTCTAATGAAGAAAGCAAGGATCCATACCAGGCTGGCTATGGTAACTAAAACTATAATGGAGGGAATTGGTGGGAAACCATTCAATATTGTGCCCATGATCATTGCGGAAATATACCGAGCCTTGGAGAAGTGCCAACAAGGAGCCAAACACTTCGAAGACTGCAATTTGCTACTTCAACTTTGGCTCATGGAGCATCTCCAAATGGGTGAATATCGACAAGAGATTCAGCGAAGGGACTGGGATGATCATATAACCTTCCATCATCCAAGGCGAATGAATTACATGTCCAACATGTTCGCTCAACTAGAGAATGCTAGAGAATGGGTCGAGCTCTTCAAAAATCTAACTGAGGACTAGGTACAATAGATGTTTGAGTGGTTTCCAACCGAGGAGTTCATCGTCCGATCCAGAGATGCACCTTTCTTAATGTTAATCGGTCTAAGAGGAACGTATCCTTAGGTACCTCTTCGGGTTATGAGGCAAGCTGGTAGGAAGCAGGTTGTACCCAGGGTCGACAAGATGAGTCACTTCCGGGCTGACTTCCAGGATGATGATAGTCCTTACAAGTGCCAAGCTCAGCATATGTGGCACTACAAGATTATCATGGGGAGAGATACCATCGAGCTAGATAGATACCACGTTTGCTGTACTCCCTACTATTCAAGCTGGTTGGAGGATAATCATAATGGTTTGGGCCATCCTGGGTTTGTTCGAGGTCACATTATCATAGATGAAAAGGCCGAGGCACATGTCAAATAGAATCATCTGCGCAAGAGGATCCGAGAATGCGAAAGCGAGCACCGTGAGATACAAGAAGCCAATCTAAAGCTAATTGGGGAATGGAAGGATATGGCTATCAGTGCCAACAAGCGACTTGGGTATTTGGAACGGGGCATAGTGGAGTTGGAGAAGAAATTTGTCAAGAGGGTCAAAGACTGCCAAAAGGCTAAGGGAAATGAAGGCGAACATCTAGACAGAGCCTACCTGCTGCTGGGACTTCACGAGTTGGGAAAGATGTTCGATGGAGCTAGGGATGCCGAATCTGAGGAAGGTCCTTCTGGGACCAAATAAATAGGAGTTTTCTTCTTTTTATGAAATGTAATAAGGCCAATGGCCATTAGTGACTTTTATTCCTGGTTATTTAGTGTCGATTTGGGATTACTTTTTATCAATAAAATGAGGTATTTGGCATTCCAAGTTCTCCAAATCAACTTGTCGCTAGGCCTACTTTGGGTACAAAGAGGTCCCCAAATTAGGACACGGTTTACATTCTGCACTATGTGTTTAAATATTGCAACATCTTTTTATGATCCTCACTAACTTGTTACATTTTTATTTTTACTTTTGTTTATTATTTCCCCTCCCCAAAGGTTATTTCGTGCACTTTGGCAACATCATCTTATTCCACGAGATCTAGGGGCCCTCCACCCACTCCTCATCCTCCTAGTCTTGTCAAAAACAAGAACAAAAGGAAGATGGAAGATTTGAACAACGCCAAAAAGAAGAACTCAACTGAACGGGTAGAGGTCACTCACGGTCATGGTACTCTGGTTCCCAAGGAAAATGCATCCCAACTAGAACAAAAGTTGCTGAAATTCCAAGAAGAACATGATTAGGTTCGAAATCTGGCAAATTTGTCATTTTCCCTCACTACTCCAGATATCAACTTCTCAAATGCTCAGAACCCTATACCTCCACAGAACATCCCAAAGCAACAGAACCATCCCGCTCCTCACCACCACTGCAACACCTGCCATACTTCCAACAATACCCCGTTGCTCATCCCAGAACCTCAAAACTCCACAAATGACCATTGCCACACCCACCATAACACCCTCATCTACGTGAAGACTATGCCACACTCCACCCAACCCATCTCGAACACACCTGAGCATGATGATAAAGACTTGCTCATCAGAAACCTGGCCGAAGAACTTAAGAAATTAACTAGACGAATTCAAGGCGTTGAAGTAAGTAAGGGAATTGAAGGGCGGAACTACGAAGATCTTTGCATACAACCCGACGTCGAACTACCCGAGGGCTATAAACCTCCCAAGTTCAAGATATTTGATGGTATAGGGGACCCAAGGGTCTGTTTGAGAACGTACTGTGACAAGCTGGTGGGAGTAGGAAAAGATGTGAAAATCCGCATGAAGCTTTTCATGAGGAGCTTGAAAGGAGATGCTTTGTCCTGGTACTTTAGCCAAGATCCAAAGAAGTGGTCGAACTGGGTAAGCATGGCATTCGACTTTATGGACAGGTTCAGGTTCAACATGAAGAATGCGACGGATGTGTTCTATATTTAGAATCTAAAGAAGAAACCTGCAGAAACATTTTGTGAGTATGCTACTCGCTAGAGGTCTGAAGCTGCTAAGGTTAGACCAGCCTTAGAGGAAGAACAAATGAACAAATTCTTTGTCTGGGCTCAAGTCCCATAGTATTATGAAAGGCTGATGATGATCAAGGGCCACAAATTTTTTGACATTATCAAGCTGGGAGAAAGGATCGAAGAGGGCATCAAAAGCGGTATGGTTACAAACTTCGAGTCCTTGCAAGCTACAAATAAGGCCTTACAGTCAGGAGGTGTGTCCAAGAAAAGGGATGTATGAGTTGTAATGGTGGCACAGAGAAACAAATCTCCCGTCAAATACCAAACCTACCCAATACCTCCACTCATATATCAGCCTACTCCAGACTACCAAGCACTCTCACCCTCTTACCAAACTTCACCACCCACTTATCAATCACCTCTACCTCCCATATATCAGCCTACTTCACCTAGATATTCCCAACCCGCACATATTTACCAAGCCTACAATGCTCAACCATCCCACTACCAATCCCCTCCTGCACGCCAAAACTTCCCTAGACCTCGACCGAACTTTGATTGAAGGCCTCTGAAATAATACACAGCTATTGCTGAACCCATTGACCAGTTGTATGGAAGACTCAAAGCTGTTGGTTATGTCACCCCTATCCCTACTACTTCAGAGAACCCTTCTCAATGGATTAATCCAAATAAATCACGTGCATACCATTTTGGCATGAAAGGACACACTATTAACGAATGTCGTTCTCTGAAAGATAAGATCCAGACTTTAATTAATAAGATTATTGTGGCAAAGGAACCTGCTCCAAATGTACACAATAACCCTCTGCCAGACCACAAGGGAGGAGGCGTTCACATAATTGAAATAGAGGATAATTGGGATCCTAAGGGATCAATCGGTTTGATCATAGAAGGTGACGACCCAAAGAAACCAATAGTCACCCTTAATCCAATCGTAGTCAAGATTCAGCCCTCTAGGGATGCCAAGGTAGATATGTCCATGCCACTTGAGTTTGAAGCACTATCATATGCAAAGACACCAGCGCCAATTGAGGTCGAATTTGTGTCTCCATCAAAAGCACCTACATCATTCGAAATTGCAGTTTTACTACCCAAGGCGCATGCTCCGTTCGGAGCAACGATAGCCACGCTGATTCCAGTGGCGATGTCGACCATGATGCCATTCCACACAAAGGCTATACCATGGGACTATACAACCGAGGAAAGAAGGAAAGGCAAGGTTAGGTTCGGAGAGGCTATTATGGCATAGGGTATGACGAGAACTGGTAGAGTTTATACCCTGAAACATCTGGCTGAGTCGAGCAAGCAGGCCTCTAATCGGCCACCCATAATCGAGACTGGGCCAGATGATATTTAGAGAAAGATATAGGCCAAGGAATACTCAGTCATCGACTATCAGAACAAAACACCGGCGCAAATTTCTATCCTTGCTTTGCTACAAAATTCTAATGCACACAAGAACGCTCTGCTAAGGGTACTGAGTGAGGCATACGTACCCAGCAACATCACCGGCGGAGAGATAGCTAACATGGTAGGACAGGTATTGGAAAGTCACAAGATCATCTTCCATGAAGATGAGCTGCCACCAGAAGGGTTGAGTCACAACAAGGCATTACACATCATAGTACAATGCGAAGACTATTTTATCACCAAAATCCTAATCAATGGAGGGTTCAGCCTCAACATTTATCCGGTGGTAACACTCAGGACGTTGGGTAAGGGACTACATGAGATCAAGGACGGGGCCATAAATGTGAAAGCTTTGACGGTTCCCAAAGGTCCACCATTGGGGAAGTTAGTTTGTGTTTACAAATGGGGCCTACTTGGTTCGATGTTGATTTTCAAGTGATAGACGTACCGACATCTTACAATCTGCTGTTAGGACGATCCTGGATTTATGCTGCTGGGGCCGTAGCGTCAACACTACACCAGGTAATGAAGTTTGAGTGGAATCACTAGGAGGTGATCATTCACGGTGACGGTAGCAATCTTATATACAGTCGCCAGACCATTCCAACAATCAAAGGCAGAAGGAAATTAGGTGGGGAGACCTATCACGACATCAAGTGAGTTAATGCTGTTGACAAAGACAAATGGTGGGAGAACAAAATTGAGAGCATATTGAACTGGAGCAGATACGAACCTAGTAAGGGGCTTGGCGAGAACCTCCAAGGAATCACTAAGCCCATAAAACTCAAGAAGCACGGCACCACCTTCGATCTGGGATATAAGTATACCTGGGAGGAATTTAACAACTGGTCGCCACCATGGCGCGGTCCTTACTATCCATTGGAGAAACCAATACCATGTTTGGAACAGACTTTCCAATCGGCCGATATTATCTATGGGTCAGAAGAAGAGGAAGCACTGGCAGCAGTAAGGAATTTGTTCCTAGAAAATGATGATATGGATTGTTGCGTTATTCTCGAGGAGGAGGAGGAGGAAGGCCCTTCCATACAGGCCATAAGCGGAGGAGCGCGTCTCAATAACTGGACTATCAGAACCACCAGAGTGCGACGAGCCTCGGGGTAGCAAGGCTGAACAAGCATCATGCACTATCTTTTATTGTTACTAGTTAATTTTTTCTTTCGCATTTTTAGTTTTCCGTAATTAGATCTTCAATGTTCAAAACAGTTATAAAATTTATCAAAGCATTTATATTTTGTTTATAAATCAACACTCTTATTATTTTCTCTCATTTCTTTACTCATACAACATTACTATTACTTATCTTGATGCACCAATGACTGTGACATGCAATGAGATAATGGAACAAACGGACATAGATTTAGAGGAAGATGACATACCTTAAGAGATTGTTAAAGAGGTTGAGAACTTTGAAAATCGACCTAAGTCCAACCTGGACGAGACAAAAATTGTTAATTTTGGGGGATGAAGAGAATGTCAAAGAAACATGAATCAGCGTTCACTTATCGTCATCAGAAAAGAAGGAATACACAGAATTTCTAAGAGAATACAAGGACATATTCACCTAGTCGTATGATGTCATGACGGGCCTAAGCACGTCTATTGTGGCTCACACACTACCAATTGATCCAACATGTCCACCGATAAAGCAAAAGCTCAGAAAGTTCAAACCTGATATGAGTTTGAAAATCAAGGAAGAAGTCACCAAGCAAGTCAAAGCCAAGGTCCTCAGGGTAGTGGAATACCCGACATGGTTAGCTAATATTGTGCCAGTACCAAAGAAGGACGGGAAGGTTAGAGTCTGTGTCGACTACCGGGATCTCAACCGGGCCAATCCGAAAGACAAATTTCCTTTACCAAACATACACATCCTCATCGACAATTGTGCCAAGCATGAATTGCAATCGTTCATAGATTTTTTCACTGGTTACCATCAGTTTTGGATGGATGAAGAAGATGCTGAGAAAGCGGCTTTCATTACCCTGTGGGGAATGTACTGCTACAAAACAATGTTGTTTGGGTTAAAGAATGTAGGGGCCACCTACATGAGGGCTATGACTACCATTTATCATAATATGATACACAAGGAGATCGAGGTGTACGTAGATGATGTTATCATCAATTCCAAGAAGGCCACTGATCACATGGAAGATTTGAGGAAGTTTTTCAACAAATTGCGAAGGTACAACCTGAAACTGAATCCCGTAAAGTGTTGATTTGGGGTTCTCGCTGGAAAATTGCTTAGGTTTATTATGAGTCACCGGGCAACAGAAGTGGATCCATCAAAGGTCAAAGCTATTCAAGAATTGCCATCACCAAAGAACAAGAAAGACGTGATAAGTTTCTTGGGAAGACTCAACTAAATCAGTCGGTTCATACCACAGTCTACAGTTATCTGTGAGCCAATCTTTAAGATGTTAAAGAAGGATGCCTCTACTAAATGGACGGATGAATGCCAAAAAGCTTTCCAAAGAATCAAGGAATACTTGTCAACACCACCAGTCTTGGTCCCGCCTGAGCTAGGTAGACCTCTACGACTCTATATCGCAGTGTTAGACGATTCCTTCAGATGCGTCCTAGGGCAGCATAATGAAACAGGGAGGAAAGAGCAGGCCATTTACTATCTCAGCAAGAAGTTCATTTCGTACTAAGCTCGGTATTCTCTGTTATAACGTATGTGCTGTGCTCTGACTTGGGTGGCCCAAAAGCTGAGGCACTACTTCTGTGCCTACACTACATATCTCATATCAAGGATGGATCCTTTGAAGTACATCTTCCAGAAGCCCATGCCCACTAGCAAGCTAGCCAAGTGGCAAATCCTATTGAGTGAATTCGACATTGTCTACGTGACTCAAAAAGCAATCAAGGGAAATGCACTAGCAGATCACCTTGCCGAAAACCCCGTGGATGGAGAATACGAACCTCTGAAGACGTATTTTCCTGATGAAGAGGTATCATTCATAAGAGAAGACATTGTAGAATCCTATGATGGCTGGAGAATGTTTTTGTCGGGGCAGCAAATTTCAAAGGAGTCTGCATAGGAGCAGTCCTAGTATTAGAAACCGATCAGCATTATTCGGTATCTGCCAAACTCAAGTTCCTGTGTACCAATAACATGGCCGAATATGAAGCATGCATCCTAGGGCTCAAGATGGCCATTGACATGATCGTACAAAAATTGCTAGTGATTGGAGATTTAGTGATGTTATTAACGTCAATACCATAAAAGAAGGGGGGGAGTGATTTGTGTGGTACCTAATTTTCACGTGAGAAGAACCTGGTTCTTCTAAGTGTTCTAACTACAACAGTTTGCAGAATAATAAGCACTGAAAGTAAAGTGCACAGAGATTTTTATGTGGAAAACACCTGGCTCGAAAGGTGAAAAAAACCACGACCTACTACTCAGTAGGATTTTCCCAAACTCCACTAAATCACTGAGCCAAAAACTGCATTTATAAAACTCTTTGTAAACCTAAGTATTAACTCTAATCCCAGTGTAGCAAACAACATCAACTGTTGTGACACCTTCAAGTTAACTCTAACTTGAATACTCAAAGTACCTAATACAATTGCTTCTAAGAAAACTGAAAGGTACAATATTAAAACCTACTACAATTGAACTAGACTTAGAACAAATACAATGATGTAACTGGTTCTTCTATCTTAGTTCATGTAGCTTCAGACGTGCACACTTGTATCTCGCATATATTGCTTGTAAATCTGACTTGCTCTTTTTGCTCTCAAATATGCTTAACTTTTGCATATGTGCATTCCATGTAAAAGAGAA
>MU756462.1:84680-98226 GCA_026770625.1 Nicotiana glauca | reverse complement strand
CATTTAGCCTTGCTATTTCAGCATCCTTTGTTCCAACCTCCTGAACCAAGGCTCTGACCTTGCTGTTCACAGGAGTCTTAGCAGATGAACCTGGTTCAACAGGGGCAGTACTAAGCAGATAATCATAGGCTTGAAGGGTTTTGATCCCAAAGTGCTCTTTGCTGGAAGCCATTTCCCACTTTTTCAAGGGAACATCAAGTCGTTCAAGCATAGTTGTTAAGATAAAACCATAAGGAGGTGGAGTTCCAGGATTATCTTGGGGATTTGTCATGGTTATGAATTTCTGGAAAGCTCAGGAGAATTTTGGAGGTTTTGGAGATGAAAGTAGACGATCAGGGGTTTGTGTGATGAAGTGACGGTTATGAATTGATTAGAAGGCTTTTAAAGAAGGGTAATGAATATTTCAGAAACAGTTGCCTTTTTCAGGAATCAATAGAAGTCTAATCAAATAAGAATTCCGGTCGCCTTAGTGATTAAATAGGATCGTAAAAAATTAGGAAAGGATTTCGTTATATCTAGACTTCTAGTTTCAATGAAACTGGTTCAATTAGCCCCAACGGATAGAATTTTAGGACGTTTGGTATATCTAGGACTCTTGCTCATGATTGAAAATTAAAATTTTCTAATTGTGCAAAGAATAGAAACATACCTGAACTTTCTCATGAGCATAATTTGATGAACCAGGTTCTTCAAGTGAAACTTCTCTTGATTATGCCTCAAATGTCAAAATAGAAAATTTATAAGAGATTAGTGAGTCGCATAAACACATGTCACAAGAGTATACTATTTACAGTATGAGACTGAGTAGGAATTAGTCTAATATTCACAAAAATTAAGAACTCCTAGCCAATTTTTTTTATTGTGCATTCTGAACTGGACCTTTTAGGTGATCTTAATCATCCCTAACTCCAACCCGTTCCTTTCAAAATTTTCTCTACTCAGTGCCTTAGTAAAGATGTCAGCTATTTGTTTATCAGTAGCACAAAATTCTACGGAGATTAGCCCTTTCTCATAGTTGTCTCTTAAGAAGTGGTGTCTAACATCTATGTGCTTAGTCCTTTTGTGATGAACAGCGTTCTTTGTCATACTGATTTCACTGGTGTTATCACAAAATATTGGTATGCACCCTACTTCAATTCCAAAGTCTACCAGTTGTTGCTTAATCCACAGTAATTGAGCACAACATAAAACAACAACAACATATTCAGCTTCAGCAGTAGAGAGAGCTACTGAATTTTGCTTTTTGGTAGCCCATGATACAAGACAAGACCCTAGGAAGTGTGCCATACCTGAAGTGCTCTTCCTATCCACTATAAAACCTGCATAGTCAGCATCAGCATATCCAATTAAGTCAAAATTACTACCTTTGGGATACCACAGACACATATCAGTTGTGCCTTTCAGGTATCTCAATATTCTTTTTACAGCTGTCAAGTGTGACTCTTTTGGATTTGCCTGGAAACGAGCACAAAGTCCTACACTAAAAACAATATCAGGTCTGCTGGCAGTAAGATATAAAAGTGAACCAATCATACCCCTATACAACTTTTGATCAACTGATGAACCTGGTTCATCAATATCTAGCTTTGTGGCAGTTGCTATAGGTGTATCTATTTCCTTGGATTCTTCCATTTTAAACTTCTTGATTAGTTCCTTTGTATACTTCTGCTGATGGATCATGGTTCCATCTGGACTTTGTTTAATCTGTAGCCCCAAGAAGAAATTAAGTTCTCCCATCATGCTCATTTCAAACTCACTTCCAATTAGTTTAGTAAAGTCCTTACTTAACCTATCTGTAGTGGCCCCAAATATTATATCATCAACATATATTTGTACAACAAGAAGGTCTTTACCTTTTTCCCTTAGGAACAAGGTGCTGTCAATTTTACCTTTTTTGTACCCATGCTCCAGAAGGAATTTTAACAATCTTTCATACCAAGCTCTTGGGGCCTGCTTGAGACCATAGAGAGCTTTATCTAGCTTGTATACATGATCAGGACATTCTTTGCTTTCGAATCCTGGAGGTTGTTTCACAAAAACTTCTTCTTTGAGATAGCCATTTAGGAAGACACTTTTGACATCCATTTGATGAAGAGTGAATTTCATATGTGCTGCAAAGGCTATGAGGAGCCTAATTGCTTCAAGTCTAGCAACTGGAGCAAAAGTCTCTACATAATCAATGCCTTCCTCTTGACTATAGCCTTGAACCACCAACCTTGCCTTGTTTCTTGTAACTGTTCCATCTTTATCTAACTTGTTCTTGAAGACCTATTTTGTCCCAATGACTGACCTGTCCTTAGGTCTTGGAACCAAGTGCCAGACTTGGCTTCTTTCAAACTGATTGAGCTCATCTTGCATAGCATTGATCCAATCTGCATCTTGTAGAGCTTCACTCACATTTTTTTGTTCAATGAGAGACAAAAAGGCATCAAATGCACACAGGTTCTTCAGTTGTGATCTAGTCTTGACTCCAGATGTTGGATCATTGATGATGTTCTCAATGGGATGAGAACTCAAGTACTTGTAAGATCTCCCCACCAGCTGGTTCCTGCTAGTTTCTCCTTCATTGTTATGCTGCAGAGGAAAAGGTTCAGGTAAAGGATCCTTTAGAGAATTTTGTACAGTTTCTCTCAGATTGGTTCCCCCTGCCATGTTGCCATGGGTGAAAGGACCTGTTCCATCACCCGCTCCTTCCTTTGATGCCACCTTGACTTGTGCTGTGACTTCAGTCAATTTTCTCACCAGTCCAATGGCTTCATCTTCATGTTCCTGTCTTTCAGAAAGAGTGTTAGATTCATCAAACACAACATGTACACTTTCTTCAACACATAGAGTTCTTTTATTAAACACTTTATATGCTTTGCTATGTGAAGAATATCCCAAGAATACTCCCTCATCACTTCTGGGATCAAACTTACCTAGGGAGTCTTTGCCATTATTGTGCACATAGCACTTGCAACCAAAAACCCTAAGATGGGAAATGTCCCTTTAAGTAACTCATAGGGAGTTTTCTCTACAAGAGTTCTGGTCATGCATATATTAATTATATAACAAGCAGTGTTTATAGCCTCTGCCCAGAAGCTATGAGGTAGTTTACTGGAAAGTAACATGGTCCTTGCCATATCCTCAAGGGTCCTGTTCTTCCTCTCAACTACCCCATTTTGCTGAGGATTCCTAGGGGCAGAGAAATTATGATCTATTCCATTTTCATCACAAAATTCAGCAAACTTCGCATTTTCAAATTCAGTTCCATGATCAGACCTAATAGATGCAAGTTGATTCCCTAATTGTTTTTGGGTTTTTCTAACAAAAGCAGTGAACAATTCAAATGCTTCATCTTTAGAAGTTAGAAACAACATCCAGGTAAATCTAGAATAATCATCAACAAGCACCATTACATATCTTTTACCACCTCTGCTCATGGCTCTCATTGGACCACAGAGATCCATATGAACCAGTTCCAACGTCTTAGACGTACTTACCATTTTCTTAGGTTTGAAGGATGACCTTACCTGCTTCCCTCTTGCACATGCCTCACAAACTTTGTCTTCCTTGAACTTGATATTAGGTAACCCTATCACCAAGTCCTTGGAGACTAATTTGTTCAATTGAGTTAGACTGGCATGACCAAGTCTTTTGTGCCAAAGGAGGGGATCATTAATTAACACACTCAAGCAAGTGAGTTCATTTTCAGAAAGAGTTGACAAATCTACAATGTAAATATTGTTAACTCTTCTTCCCTGCAAAACAATTTTGTCAGTAGTAAGGCTAATCACAAAACATTTTGTGGAAGTGAAAGCCACAAGGTTACCTCTGTCACACAGCTGTGACACACTTATCAAGCTATATTTCAAGCCATCTATCAAATAGACATTCTCAATGGAATGAGAGTCTGTCTTTCCTACCTTTCCAACTCCTATGATCTCACCTTTCTTTCCATTTCCAAAGGAGACATTACCTCCTTTTAGGTTCTCAAGTGAAAGGAACTGGTCCTTGTTACCAGTCATATGTTTTGAGCAGCCACTATCCATGTACCATATTTGGCTACTCCCCTTCACTTGGACCTGCAAAAGAAAATCATGGGTTAGTCTTAGGAACCCAAACTAGTTTGGGTCCCTTTCTATGGGCAAAAGGATGAATTAGATTTTTCTTTGCCCAACCAGGCAGTTTATGCTTTTCTTGAACAAAGGCTTTGTTCTTTTGACTGGCCTTTTCTTTTGCATTACATTCATCTTTGTAATGGCCAGTCTTACCACAGTGTGTGCAGATCTTATTCTCAGGAAGAGTGAGGTACTTGTTTTTGGGATCCCATTTTGGAGCTTGTGTCCCAAAACCAAGTCCTCTCTTATTGCTGCTATGATGTTCTTGCAGCCAGGAGAGTGCATCAGAAGCCTTGTTCCATTTGCATGTTCTGTCTAGTTCATGCTTTACCTTTCCTAAATCTTCTTTTAGGACTTTAATCAATTCATCTTTCTTGTACAGTTCATCTTTCATTTTTCCTAGATTTTCTTCTAGAGTGAGAAATGATTGATCAGCCTTTTTCTTTCCTGTCCCTAATTTCAGTTTACTATTTTCAGATCTAAGTTCTAGGATCTTGTTTTCAAGTTGATGAACCTGGTTCTTCAACTCAGTATTTGTGTTGTCACTTTCATCAGCCCTAGACTCTAACCTTTTACATTTTTCTTCTAAGATAACACATTCCCTAGACAGAACATCCTTCTCACTGTTTATTATTTCGGACTCATCTATGAAGTCCATCAGTAGATCAGCCAATTTTTCTTTAGACAAGAACTTAATCTTTTCTTTAAGGTGTAGAATACTTACCTCCTGTTCATCTTCTGATTCTCCAATGGCCATAAGAGCTTGCTCATCTTCAGCTTCATTTTCTGAGTCCTCATCTGATGTTTCTCCCCATGCTGCAACCATAGCTTTAGTTGATCCTTTGTTCCTTCTTGGTTGAACCTGTTCCTTCTTCCTGTTTCTTCTATCTGCTCTTTCTTTCTTCCATTCAACCTCCCATTGAGGGCAGTTTCTGATGTGGTGATCAGTCTTCCCACACTTGTAACACCCCTCATTGGTTTGTTTCTCAGGAGCCCTAGGTTTGTTGAATGTTGTTCCTTTTGAAGGACCCTTTCCTCTCATAAGATATTTCTTGAAATCTCTGGTTATCATAGCCATTTCATCATCTTCAAGATCTGATCCTTCTGAGATTCTGAGAGCCAGACTTCTTTCTTTCTTTGGAGCATCCATCTTCATGGTTTGCCTTCTCAATTCATAGGCAGTCAGATTTCCAATCAGTTCATCCAATTTCAAGGTAGCAATGTTTTTGGATTCCTGAATAGCAGTGATTTTGCTTTCCCAGGAGATTGGCAGAACTCTAGTTAGAATCTTCTCCACCTTGTCTTCTTCCAGGATAACCCTTCCAAGAGACTCAAGTTCATTTGTCAGTGTAGTGAACCTGGTATACATCTCTTGGATAGTTTCTCCATCCTTCATAGTAAAATTCTCATATTGAGAATACAGCAGTGTTCCTCTTGACCTCTTCACCTGAGGTGTTCCTTCATGAGCCACTTGTAAAGTGTCCCAAATCTCCTTGGCAGTAGTACAGCCTTGAATCCTGCTGTACTCATCAGGACCAAGTCCACACACTAGCCATTTCTTAGCTTTAGCATTTTTCTCCCATTTCCTTAGATCTTCAGCAGTACAATCTGCTCTTGTCTTTGGAACATCCAATCCTTCAGCATTCTTCTTGGTTGTGGCTAAAGGACCATCAGTGATGATATCCCAAAGCTCATAGTCTTCGCCCATGATATGGTCCCTCATTCTGTTTTTCCACCAGGAATAGTAGAGGCCATTGAAGAGAGGAGGCCTGGCAGTGGATTGCCCTTCCCAGTTCCCAGGTGGTGCACTCATGTTGATCTTTTCCTAAGGTGTTAACCTCTTCAAGGATAACCCGCTCTGATACCAATTGATGTTATTAACGTCAATACCACACAAGAAGGGGGGGGGGTGATTTGTGTGGTACCTAATTTTCGCGTTAGAAGAACCTGGTTCTTCTAAGTGTTCTAACTGCAGCAGTTTGCGGAATAATAAGTACTGAAAGTAAAGTGCACACAGATTTTTACGTGGAAAACACTTGGCTCAAAAGGTGAAAAAAACCATGACCTACTACTCAGTAGGATTTTCCCAAGCTCTACTAAATCACTGAGCCAAAAACTGCATTTACAAAACTCTTTGTAAACCTAAGGATTAACTCTAATCCTAGTGTAGCACACAACCTCAACTGTTGCGACACCTTCAAGTTAACTCTAACTTAAATACTCAAAGTACCAAATATAATTGCTTCTAAGAAAGCTGAAAGGTACAATATTAAAACCTACTACAATTGAACTAGACTTAGAACAAACACAATGATGTAACGAGTTCTTCTATCTTAGTTCATGTAGCTTCAGAAGTGCACACTTGTATCTCGCATATATTGCTTGCAAATCAGACTTCCTCTTTTTGCTCTCAAATATGCTTAACTTCTGCGCATGTGCATTCCATGAAAAAGAGAACAACTTGGTTATTTAATAGATTAGCAGTTAGAGTTTGATTGAGACTCCAATGCTTATCCTTAGTCGATTTGAGTCCTTAACCAATATAAACTCCCATCCGTATCCTAGCTTAGGATTGCGTTCTCTTGTCATAAGGAGACTGTCCTCCTTAGAACTCAATGCAACCTTTTCGATTCCATTAAGAAGATATTTGCTGTACAATCTTCAATACATATCTTCCTCACGTGCCTTTCATGTGCAAAAGTTATGACTAACTGTGTCTCCCAATATGGACCAGGTCCTTCCCTGAGTTCATTTGTCAATCTTCAAAACTTCAACTGAACTTGGGCCAACATTCAGACTTACTCATACATCAAGTCCGAGAAGAATGGGAATCCAAGAACTCTAAGATACTCCTATATTTGCATCATGTGCAGGAATTAAGGAAGAAGTTCACAAAGACGGAATTCCAGCATGTTCCCAGAATCCAGAATGAATTTGTCGATACATTGGCTACACTGTCATCCATGATACAACATCCAGACAAAAACTTCATTGATCCCACACGATCAACCAGCTTATTGTGCCCATGTTAAAGAAGAAGTAGACGGAAAGCCATGGTTTCATGATATCTAGGAATATTTGGCAAAAGGAGAATATCCAGGATTTGCAAATCCTACTCAAAAGCGCACACTTCGGAGGTTATCCAATAATTTATTCCATAGCGGAGGAATCATGTATAGGAGAACTTCTGATTTGGGATTATTAAGGTGTGTCGACGCAAAGGAAACATCCAAACTGCTAGAAGCAATCCATGCTGGGACCTGTGGTCCACATATGAACGGTTTTGTCTTAGGAAGAAGATACTCCGGGCTGGTTACTTTTGGTTGACTATGGAAACGGACTGCATCTAGTATGTCCGAAAATGCCACCGCTGTCAGATACATACAGACATGATAAAGGTACCTCCAAATGAGCTTAATGCAACAAGCTCACAATGGCCGTTCGCCGCTTGGGGAATGGATGTTATTGGACCAATCGAGCCCGCCGCTTCCAACGGGCACATGTTTATCCTAGTATCAATTGACTATTTCACCGAATGGGTCGAAGCAACATCTTACAGAGCAGTGACTAAGAAAGTCGTGACAGACTTTGTCCACGATCACATTGTTTGCCGATTCGGGATTCCAGAGTCAATCATTACTGATAATGGCTCCAACCTCAACAGTGACTTGATGAGAGCCATGTGTGACACCTTCAAGATCAGACACAAGAATTCCACAGCCTATAGGCCGCAAATGAATGGAGCTGTAGAAGCCGCCAATAAGAACATCAAAAAGATATTGAGAAAAATGATAGAGAAGCATAAGTAATGGCACAAAAAGCTATCATTTGCTCTATTGAGATATCGCACTACTATCCGCACATCAACTGGGGAAACCCCCTATATGGTGGTTTATGGTACAGAGGCTGTCATTCCCGCCGAAGTAGAAATTCCTTCCTTGAGAATCATACATGAAGCTTAGCTCGACGATGCAGAATGGGTGAAGAGTCGTTATGAGCAGCTAGCTCTCATAGATGGGAAGAGGATGAATGCAGTTTGCCATGGTCAGCTTTACCAGAACAGAATGTCCAAAGCCTTCAACAAAAGAGTCAAGCTGAGACAGTTCACACCGAGACAGTTATTGTTAAAGAAAGTTTTTCCGCATCAAGATGAAGCCAAGGTGAAATTCTTTCCCAACTGGCAAGGTCCGTACATGGTTCACCGAGTTCTATTAAGAGGAGCCCTCATACTTGTAGAAATGGACGAAGAAGTTTGGCCAAAGCCAATTAATTCAGATGTAGTCAAGCGTTATTATGTGTAATTTCCATACCTTCCCTATATGATGTAATGAACTACATCTGACCTGATTCCCGTTTAAGAGGGGATACGTAGGCAGCCTTATGGGTTCGGTCACAATTCAATAAAATTTTCATTTCCACCCGCAATTGGAAACTGGAGCAGATTTTGAGGAGGACCCTCAAAATTCTGAAGTGATTTCAGCCGATCATCGCAAGCAGCCGTCAGAAGCATCAACCCATTAAATTGGGGTAGAATTTTGAGGAGGACCCTCAAAATTCTGTAGCAAGAGAGGTCGCAATGTCTTGAGCCGCATCACAATCGTCGGTTCATCTAAAAGTTGTTTCTTAAATATATACTTATCTCATATTTTTACAAATTCATGCATGTTTATTATCAAAATCTCCTTGTTCAGCGATTCTACCCCCAATGATACATACCGTATCACTAGATCAAAGCTGAACAAGTCAAGTAGAGCCAGCGAGGATGCGAACTAACCTTCCCCGCTATAAAACTCATAATTTTTCTTTGAATGCAGACTCCTGGATTGCAAAAGCATCTGGCTTACTATACACTCACGAGACAAACATTGTTCATGAATACAACTCTCACAATTATTGCATTTACCAGCATTTTCTATCCATGCATGCCGGTGATATTCCCTATACCGCAATGTCCCCAACAGTCATAATATCGTAACCTGCTATCAGCTAAGAAAACTCTATTACCATTTGCCATTTTATTTGTATTTCTGCATTGCATAAGGCTACCATTCTCCCTTCCGAGACTAAACACTGTCTCCATCTGCATTTTTTTCTGCATTGCATAAGGCTACCATTCTGCCTTCCGAGACTAAACACTGTCTCCATCTATATTTTTTTTGCTTTGCATAAGGCTACCATTCTGCCTTCCGAGACTAAACACAGCCTCTATCTGCATTTTTTTTCTGCATTGCATAAGGATACCATTCTGCCTTCCAAGACTAAACATTGTTTCCATCTGCATCTGCATGGCTGAAAGATCGCCACTTTATTTACATTTTCATGGCTAAAAGATTGCCACTTTATTTACGTTTGCATGGCTGAAAGATCGCCACTTTATTTATGTTTGCATGGCTGAAAGATCGCCACTTTATTTACGTTTGCATGGATGAAAGATTGTCACTTTATTCATGTTTGCATGACTGAAATATCGCCACTTTATTTACGTTTGCATGGCTGAAAGATCGCCAACATATTTATGTTTGCACAGCTGAAAGATCACCACTTTATTTACACATGCATGGCTAAAAGAATGCTACCTATTGTATCTCATGGGCTGAAAAATCGCCAAACATTGTATCTCATGGGCTGAAAGATTGCCAAATTATCCGAGGCATCATTGTTCAGAGGCACCATTTTCATAGCCCGAGAAGACCATGCCATGGCCTGAGGATCCCTTTAATCCTTTGCATATCATTATTCAAAGACATCATGGTTCGGAGGCATCATTCTCATAGCCCAAGAGCATTATCTCATGGCCTGCGAATCCTTTATTATTATACGCTTCATGGCCTAGGACATCATGGTCTAAGGACGTCATCCCAACCGTCCAAAGACAACATTCATGGTCCGACGGGAATTTGTATCACGTTTAAATTCATGCACAATATATGCTTGTATTCCTTATTTGCAGGAAAACTGGCAAGCAACGTCCATCTCGGTAGGAGCAATCCCGCTCCAGTTCCCGCGGCTCTATCAAACCTTAACCATTCACCCCGTCCTGAATATTGCGTCTGTTCTTGGAAAGTCTCCATTGGCATATTCCGCCGACGGATCCTGAACTACATATGGCCTGATTCCAGTAAGATCAGGGATATGTAGGCAGCTCAGAAGCCAGAGCACAGCCAAACCTCTTCAAACCGTTTTGCCATGTCAAAATTGGCCATCATATCTTTACCTGACAACTCTTTCATCCTTCCCGGGTAAAGAGGGCAGTTGTTGATATCCAATTTTTTCCTTTATATTTTTAATATGAAAAATAGTTTCAAAATAGCATATGTAAGAATATACAAGTATTTTCAAATGTTTTATTATTTTTCCTTAATTTTTAAAAGATTTTTAAATCAATTTATTGCTCTATTTTATCTAGAAAACCCAATAATTATTCCCAAAACTATAATTTTGGTATTTTACTTATTGAAATCTCATATTTATACCAAAACATAGCTAATATAAATTTTGGATATTTTATAAATTTATTTAATATTTTTTAAAGCTAAATTGCTTACAATTGCAATATTAGCCTCTTTCAGATTTAATTACGTTTATATCTATAAAATTAGGTCCCAATATTTGTAATTTGATAATTATGTATTACTAATTATTTTAGTATCTTTAATTTATTTTCAGAAATTATTCTACTATTTTTTGTAAAATAAATAAAGGAAAAGTGGCTATTTAAAACATAGCCCAATTGTGTTTCAATTATGGCCTGATTTGAACCCCAATTTTAAACCCAATTACCCAGACCAAATACTAATCATACTCGACCCACAACCCAATTAGAACAACCCGCCTGGATCCCCTACCTACCCATTTAATCTAGGCTGTTGATCAAAATGATCAACGACCGCCATTAACCCTTGCCATAATTAATCTCAAACAACCCCTAAACCCTATTATTTCTCTCATTCAACTACCTTTGAATTCCTTTGTTCTCTTAATTCTCTCTTGACCCTCTCTCAAACCCTAGCCTCCACCCTCAACCATCACCTAAAATCGTCCAAATCAATGGCCTTCAAAGCCATTGGAGGCCTGTATCTACCTCCCTTGGCTTCTATGTGTTCGAGTACTATGATTTCAGGGCCAGACCTTGAAGAAGCTTGGCCTAAACTTTGGTCAATCTCAGTTTTTATGGCTTTCTCCGGTCATCTTCGACTTTGCACCGGCCAGCCATGGCTATTCAAGCCTGATTCTTGACTTCTCCTGCTTAAATCGACGATTGTCCAAGCCTTTATCACCATCTGAGTTTCTACTGAAACCATAATCTTTGAGGTTCTTTTGATTTCTTTTATATCTGTTTCGATATGTGTTTTCTCTAAACTTCTAAACGTTTTTCTCAAGGTTCCTTCTAAAACTTTACCTTCAAAACCCCTTATCTTTTCCGACTTAGGGTTTTGTTAAGTTATTTCGAAGCTTTCTCTAATTTTTCTACATGTTCTACTTGTTTTCTTATGTCGTTCTTTTACTTGAGTTTGCATGTTAAGGGCCTTAACCTTTTGGGATTTCTGAATTTATTTTGTTAGCATTTTTGCCTGACTTACTTATTTTTCATCTCTATACTCGACTGATGGTGAAAACCCTAAAATTTGGGGTTCGTTCAAGTTTTGAGACTATTTTCTATGTGATTTACTTGTTCGTCATGCTCTGAATTTGATTGGTTTCAAAACCCTAATTTGCTTTGGACCTATTCGAGTTTCTGAGGTTGTTTCACCTGTTGCTCTACTGAATTTCGAAATCTTTTGTTTCAAACTCTGTTTCTTTATGTGATTTTGACTTCCTGATACCATTGAAACTGGACTATGTTTTTCAAAAAGGTCTTTTTACTTGACCTTTTTCATGCTTCCGATACTCTCTCTTTTCTCTATTACTGAGTTGGTGAAATCAACCTATGTGACTACTATGTTTCGATAGTTCATTAGCTACTAACTTTGTGTTTACTATTGCATGATGTTTCTCTTTGTCATGAGTTCAACCTCGCACGCCTAATGTTTATGCACTCTTTTGCATGCTAAATTTTCCTCTAAAACGACCTTCAATTTTGGACTGATTTCAAACCTCTTTGTGTAATTCTGATTGCACTCGTGTAATTGATTCTTTCCTTGTTTTATTAATTTCCATGTTTCCTGGATTGATTTGAAAACTTCCCTTTAGACCTTCGATTCTCCTGTCCTTAGTTTGGCTTATTTGCTTATTCTTGGAAACCCATGTTATGCTCTCTTAAATTAATAGTTTTGAATCCCCGACTCCTTGATTTACTGGGAGCTGATTGTCTCCATATTTTGCAAATCTATTATGTTTCTGTAATGACCCGACCCGTTGTCTCATGTATCTCTACCCCGTTTTTCCCATTTTATGCTTATATATGTTTCATTATATGTGTTTGGTGAATTTGAAGTAATTCGGATAGAGTTTGGTTGGAAATGAGACAATTAGTCTCCTTAAGAGAAGGTTAGTTCGAAAAAGTCAACCAGATGTTGACTTATGAGTTAGAGGGCTCGGAATGGATTTTTTATCTTTTGACTAGTTTCGGCTGATGATTTGTGACTTAGGAGTGTGATCGGAATTGAATTTGGAGGTCCGGTGTAGAATTAGGCTTTAATTGGCGAAGTTTGAATTTTGGCGAACTTCGGTTAATAGGTGAGATTTTGATTCGATGGGTCGAAATGGAATTCCGAGAGTTGCAGTAGCTTCATTAGGTAATTTTGGATATGTCTGCAAATTTTCAGGTCAATCGGACGTCGTTTGGTTGGGTTTTTGATCGAATGTGAACTTCGGAAGATTTAGTTAATCTTAGGCTTGAATCCGTCGTGATTTGGTGATTTTTGTGTTAACGATAGTGTTTTGATGAATGGAACAAGTTTGAATAACGTTATAAGATGTATTGGTATTTTTGGTTGAGGTCCCGGGGGCCTCGGGGTGAATTCGGGTGGTTGAACGAGAGAATTTGAAGTTTGAAAGTTTGCTGGTTTTGGTTGCAGTAGGTATTTCCGCATCTGCGGAAGGGAAACCGCAGATGCGGCTTCGCGGAAGCGGAAAAATCTCCGCAGGTGCGAAATGGTGAGAGTCCAGCAAGTTCCGCAGAAGCAGAATTTTATTCGCTTAAGTGAGTCCGCAGAAGCGGGTAAGCGGTCGCAGAAGCGAAACGAAGATGGCTTGGGAGGTTCCGCAGAAGCGGATCATTTTTCGCAAATGCGAGTCCGCAGAAGCGGACTATTAACCGCAGAAGCGGTCTTGGGCGACTTGAAGGAAATCGCAGAAGTGGAAACTTACCGCAGAAGCAGAAGTCGCATAAGCGACAATTGTACCGTAGAAGCGAAAAATGCTGAGTGTTTAATGAAACAGTGGGGTTCGAATTTCAGAAGTTAGAAAAATATTTTGGGACTTCGGGAGAGGCGATTTTGGGCGAT
>MU756462.1:21585-75560 GCA_026770625.1 Nicotiana glauca | reverse complement strand
GGGGGGGGGGGGGGGGTATGCCCAATTTTGGTTTTTCTCCTTAAACTACTATTTTGTCCAATGGTTATTTAAATCGCCCGGAATCGGTTTGCTTTCTAATGTGTACTTGTGATGTTTCTTCTTTATTTTTCTAACCTTTCATTGCTATCAACATAGTTAGAGATTCCTAGCTACATGTCAGGCAAGAAGGAGGCTGGGGAGATCTGCACACTTGTTGCAATTAATGGAAGTACATCTAGGATTAGTGAAACTGGACTTGATCTTTATCCAGTCTCCATCAACGACTCCGGTGAAGGTTTACCATATGCTCCTGTAGATTGGCCAAATGCTGGTGATAAGTGGTGCTGGAAGGCGGGGAAAAGAGTTTCAGTTTCAGGCTACATTAAGGATAGATATCTGTATCTTCCAAAGCGTCTTCGTGCTCTCAAAGAAGGAAAGGGATATACTTTTCGAAGTAGACCTTCGATTGAACAATATCTCCGATCTGAGTTTCCTGATGTAGATATCAACGGTTTCTTTGCCTCGTTCAGTTGGATGATTCCCGCAAAAGAGTCAGCAAGCTCAAAAGGTTAGCTTTTGATAAGGCTCTTCGGTATTTAGCATGCTGAGATCACCTGTTTCACCCGCTGGCCTCTACATATGTATCCTCTGCCTGGACTCTGTTCCATCTCTAATCTTTTTAAATAAATAAAAAAGATTAGATGTCCCCGAAGGAACTTCCATCTGTAATCTTCGGTGTTCCTCTTTCACCAGTTCTTTATTTGATTCCTTTTCTATCAAATGTGAATGTGTGTGTGAAAATTTGTAGAGTGCTCCAATTCAAAAAAAAAATTTGTAGAGTGCTGCTAGGAGCAAACTTTGTTGTGTATCTCATAATTAATAGGAGTATTTAACCTGATCAAAATAATAATTAATAGGAGTATTTAATATTTCTGAACCCATCTAGCAAAGTATCTTCAAAGATCCATTGTTTCCATTAATTACTTCAGAGATGAATTAGGTGTAGCTCATTGGCTAATTACAACTCTACATATAGGTAATACAGATATATTTTGGTTAAAATTTGAGGTTGCTAATTTTGCTTTAGAATCATTAGGAGTGTTGCCGCCCATATTAGTTAGAATTATGTACTACAGGAAACAAAATTTATAAAAAATACAACAACAACATCATACCCTGTGTAATCCCACAAGTGGAGTTTGGGGAGGTTAGTGTACACAGACCTTACCCTGTTTCCAGTAGACGCTCTGCTCAGGAAGGAAAAAGGAGAGGGGCAATAAGAAGCAAACCGATCTGACAACCAAAACGAAAATACAATACTACCACTTAATACAGTTAGAAAACCGAAACAAAAGACAACAACAAATAGAAACAGAAGTCTAGGGATACAAAAATTTAAAATTTATAAAGAAGTTTTACTATATAACAGTTCCATGATTTTTATCTTTACTAAAATTATATTTAATTTAGTAATACTTTAAGGTGATATTAACAATGCATCTTTTCATATAACCAAATGAGCCCTTGAGACATCCTTGGTGCACTTTCTGAACATAACCTACTCGAAGATCCCACTAAGGTGAAACCTAACCTTAAATCCACATCTGACATTTGAATAGCTTCATCCACACTAAAGACTCATGTGATGCTAGTATCTTAATTTCATTTCCTATTCATTACTTATAGCTACTCAGTCCATACAGATTTTATTTTTTCGTTCCATGTCAGTGGATCTTTTTATTTTTTAAGTGAATTTCGTCAATGATTATAAAGTCTGTATTCTGTTTGTGGATAGTATGTGTTCTTGTGTCTCTTTCTAGTGCTTAAGAGGATCAATTTGTTGACTTAATGTTAAATATAATTTTCTTTTTATGTAAATGTGGCTCAGATATGAAAGAGAAGCTTATGTCCTTAGAGACGAAAATGGAGCCTTCAGCATCTGATTCTCCTCTAGAAATCATCACTTGTAAGGCTGGTAACAGATTCTGTAGCAGTTTAACAGCAGAAAATCCTTTACCGGAGACAATGTTTTGTGATGTCTGTTGCCCTGAGCCAGGTTTTTGCCGAGACTGTTGCTGTATCCTATGTTGTAAAACTATCAGTTCGGATTATAATGGGTACAGTTACATTCGATGTGAAGCTAGAGTAGTTGATGGCTACATTTGCGGGCACATTGCCCATGTAGACTGTGCTCTACGAGCTTACATGGCCGGGACAGTCGGAGGAAGCATCAGTTTGGATGCAGAGTATTTCTGTCGATACTGTGATTCAAAGACAGATTTGGTTTCACATGCTTTGAAGCTTTTAAACATCTGCGCATCTGTTGCTTCTTCTACTGAGATTGAGAAGATTTTGAATGTTGGCGTTTGTATTTTGCGTGGCTCACAAAAAAAGAGTGCAAAACAGTTGTTGCATCGTATTGAATCAATCATGGCAAAGGTATAGCTGATTGATGACTGGTTCTTTGTCTCCTGATGATATTACCTTTTTTACCTACTTTTGAGGTGTACAAGATACCAGAATGACCAATCTGATAATCGTATCAGCTTATGGATGGGGCCTGCGTTGAAGATGTATTTAAAAAGGAAAGCTCCGTGGATAGCACTGGTAACTCTCTGCCCCCTCTCGTATTCTTGTTTGAGTTTAATCTCTCACCTTTGATTTGAATATCTGTATCTGAGCAAGGTATTTCTGTATGTGCTCATGCACATTCTCGTGTTTGAACTATTTTCTATTCCCGGGCATGAACAAATATGTACATCTGTGCATTGTATATGAGTTTGTCTATATCAGTGCTTCCCATTGTTCTCAAGTACCTTGCAACTAAAGCACAATATGAACAGAAAATGATCAGCTTGGACTGTTGTACAAGAAAATAGAATTGGAGAGCCCTGGAAAGAGGAATTAATTGGCGTACAATCAGTGCATCAGTTAAATTCTCTATTCAACTGCTCCTAATCAGAGGAAAGATGAATTGCATCTTTAAGAAAAATGCATCAATCACTTAAGGATCTTTTGTGGGGTGCTGTTTTGGTCCATTGCAGCGATACCGCTCAGATTATTCTGGACTGTATCATGTTAAGAGCTGTCTAGATATTGCCGCCACTGTGCTTGTGATTCCCTATTGCTGGGCGTAAGATGCAAATGGTGTTGTCCATAATTTTCATATCACTTGTTCTGTCTTTAGCATTTTTCTGGAATCCTGGTCCAGTGCTCAATTTGCTATTATTATTAATGAAATCCCATGTGGTTCATTCCCTACTTTGTTTCTAATGATTGTTAAATCCCATGTGCTTTCTGGATAAATATTGGGCGTTTGTCTTGGGGATTTTGGGTTATAAGAGAGGTACTTGGAAAATGAAAATAGTTTGGGAGGTGAGTCCAAAAAGAGAGATACACAAACGAATGAAAATGTAATTAAATGTTTATAAATGTGTATACATGTCCGCTGCAAGCAGGGATTATAATTGAGACGGTGGAGATTTCTTCGTGGGGAAGAGAAGAAAATAAATAGGAGAAAATAGAAACGGGAGGGGAGGAGAGGGGAGAAACCGACGAGTAGGGGTTCAAAGTTAGCTGAAATATTCAAATCGGAAATTGAATCAAATCCTTTAAATAAATAACTTCATTTTGGTTTTGGTTTAATTATAGATCTTAAAATATTTGATTTCTTTAATTTTATTTAAAAATTTGATATAATGGGAACTAAATCAGCAATTTATACATAGATAATTTTAAATGTTTTATGTACTTTTTCATCATATCTCTCAAGCTCATTTTTAAAAATACAGTCAACCCGAAGATGCAAAATACGCCAATAGTCCAATTGCTATTTCTTAAAAACAAAAAAGGAACACTCAAGTACTCAACCCTATTACCCCAACTCACTTTCCATCTCTCTTTTTGATTTATTTTTTTTTAATCAAAAGTCCATCATAAGAAGGATTTTGGGCAGACTTCATCTTGTGCATTCCAAAAATAACAATTATACGGAGGAGGTCGTAAACTTCAACCTCGATTACATAGTGCAGATTAGCAACAGCCAAATTAGTGTACAATTGCTCAAAGATACTAGATCAGAGAATGGAAATACTTCCAGAAATTCTAATTTTAGCGACTACGTAAAGCGACCAAAGTTGGTCGCCTATTGGCCAAAAAGCGACCAAACAGGCCTAGTCGATATTAAGCTGGTCTCTTTACCTTAGGGACCAACAACGACCAACTTTGGTCTCTCAAGTAAAAGGATCAGATTTTCTGGGTAAAGAAAATAGCGACCAACTTTGGTCGTTACAATATTTTAATATTATAATTTTGACGACCAAAGTTGGTCTCTTTCTGTAAATTATGTTTTATTTATTTATTATTAATCATAAAATAGCAACCAACTTTGGTTTGAAAAAAATATATTATATTTTAAAATTTAAAAAATAGCGACCAAAGTTGGTCGCTTTACTATAAATATTTTTAATTTTTTTAAAAAATAATCGATCAAAGTTGGTCGCTAATTTCAAGAATTAATTTTTTTTTAGTAATAAGCGACCAACTTTGGTCGCTATATTTCCAGAAATTGTTATTTTTTTAATGGTATAGCGACCAAAGTTGGTCACTTTTTGTGAAATCTGGGTTATATAGCGACAAAGATATTAAGTCTTCTATTGATGTATTGAATTCATTTATGTATAGATACAATTGAATTGGAGCCGAATTCGAAAGGAAAGGCGGTTATTGAGGATTGAATTGGCCGTGGAAGTTTGAGGTAAATGTTTGGTCTAACCTTAGCTTGAGGGATTAGGAGTCTATGTGGTAATTGTCGAGTACGACGTATAGGCATGGTGACGAGTATCTATACGTTGATGTCTAGCATGACTGTGAGTCTTTAAATTGTGAATATCTTGATTTCATTGTATCTCTCATGCCTTGGTGATGATTCCTATTTGTCGTGAAAAGCTTGTGTAAGGAAATTGTGACCTATGAACAACGAGGAGCATTAACTCAAATTATATTACAAATATGAAAGTATATGAAAGATTGAACCCTTTGGAGCATTGACTCAAGTGGTAAAGTGAGATATGAAATAAAAGTGAAAGAAAGAGAGAGTATTTAAATTATTCCCTTGCCGAGATATTGTTGTTTATTGATTATTTTTCCTTGCCGGAACATTTAATTATTTAATTGTGTTCCCTTGCCGGGATTCTATTATTATTTTGTTTATTCCCTTGCCCCTTGCTTGTGATTGTTGTTTGGGTGAGGAAGAGTATAAAACACGAAGGGTGATGCCGTGCATTATTTGCTTATTGTAAGGAAAGAGAGTAAAACACGGAGAGTGATGCCGTGCCGCACGATATACCATTCCATGCCTATTATGTTGATTCTTATGGTGAGGACGAGAGTAAAAGCACGAAGGGTGATACCGTGCACTTGTCCTTGATTCCCCTGATTCTTGTTGATAATTGAGTTATGTTGTTCTTTACGTTTATTTTACTGATTTCCTATTGTTACTTGTCTTTATAGTGATGTCATTGATTCCCTTGCCCTAATTGCTTTGTAATTGTTGCTTGAGTGAGGAAGAGCGTAAAGCACAAAGGGTGATGTCGTGTATTGTTTTGGTGAGAGAGTGTTAAAGCATGAAGGGTGATGCCGTGCACTTATTGCTTTTTGTTATGATTTCTTGTTGTTATCAGTTCAAATGCATTAATTGTCTTATTCCACTATTACTGTGATTCTTATGTTGACATTTCCTTTATTATGTTACTTGTTATTATTGGGTCAAGGTATCCTCACGCAACATTACTCCATGAATTTATGCTATAATTGCTACATATTTATGTGACTTAATCGCTACTTAACATTTAGTATACTAAATATTAAATTGCCTAATTGCTCTTAATTGCTACTTGTCATTATTTGTTTTCCCCAGCGATTCATAATTTTTGTGTACTTGTTGTCTTATGAGTTCGTATTAATTATTGCGTTTGTTGGAGTAAATTTCATTTGGAAGAGCTGTTGATATAATGAAATGGGAGTGAGTGGTACGCCTACCACGAGATTAATGAAATGGAAGCGGGTGGTACGCCTACCACAAGATATGAGAAATGGGATCGAGTTGCACGCCTGCAACGAGTTGTGAACCGAGAATGAAATCTACCTTTGTTTTCCTTATCCTTGTTAGAAGTTGAATATTGGTTTCCTGATAATTCTCTTGATATTCTGCTTTATCTGTTAATACCCGAAGCATGTTTCCCCCTCCCATCTTTATTTGCTTATTTCTGCTTTACTTTCCGCTATATATTATACAATTGCACAGGTTTATTTGGTGGTCTGGTCTTAATCTCGTCACTACTTCGCCGAGGTTAGGCTAGGCACTTACAAGAACATGGGGTCGGTTGTGCTGATACTACACTCTGTGCTCTTTTACACAGATCCAGGTACTGGACAACAGCAGTAGCTCAAGAGCCAGCCTTCAGTCTATCGAGACACCGAGGTAGCCTTGTAGGCGTCCGCAGGCCCGGCGTCTCCTCTATCTTATATTTCATTCTGTTATCTCATGTTTCGAGACATACATTGTTACTTTCTTTCAAACGATTGTATGTAGTAAATCTTGGTAGTCCGTGAGTATTGTGACTCCAGTTCTGGGTAGAGGTGTATGTGGATTTTTCCTTATTAGTTTTGGTTTATATTGTTTAAGTCTTCCGCTAAATACGAATTTCGCTGTTTTTTTAATTATTCATTTCCTGTTAATTAAATTGGTAAAAATGGATTGTCAATAAAAGTAGTTATGGGTTATAAATGTGTGGTTTGCCTAGCTTCTACGAGCAGGCGCCATTACGACCTACGAGGGTGGAAAATTCGGGTCGTGACAAAACCCCAAAATTCGGTTTAAGAACTTTTCAACTTTTTCGCCAAATTTTTCAACCCAAAACCTTAATTTCTTTTTGTTTAAAACTTCAAACTTCTACAACCAATGCCGAAATCTATCAAATCATGTTTGATTGACCCTAAATTTTGTACACAAGTCATATTTGACATTACGAGCCTACTCCAACTTCCGCAATCGAAATTCGACCCCGATATCAAAAAGTCCATTTCCGGTCAAACTCCCGAAAAATTCAACTTACGCCATTTCAAGCGCAATTCAGCTACAAACTTCCAAATCATAATCCAGACATGCTCCCAAGTCCAAAATCACCCAATAGAGCTAATGGAATCGACGGAACTCCATTCCCGAGTCGTCTTTGCACAATTCCAACTACGGTCAACATCCTAGAACTTAAGCTTTTGTTTTAAGGACTAAGTGTCCCTTTTCACTCTAAAACCAAAAACAAATCTTACCGGAAAGTCACATAAGCATCAATGAAATAGAGGAAGCCACCAACTCCTTAACATAAGATAAATCGTTGTCCAATTGGACTGATCTAAAATCTAACACATGAGACGGATCGCTGTGATACTTTATGAGCATAGAAACGTGAAACACTGGATGAACTCCTGCTAGGCTAGGAGGCAAGACAAGCTCATAAGCAACCTCCCCAACTCGCCGCAACACCTCAAACGGGCCAATAAACCTTTGGCTCAGCTTGCTCTTCTTCCCTAACCTCATAACACCCTTCATGGTTGACACCCGGAGCAGGACCCGCTCCCTAACCATGAATGCAACATCGCGAACCTTCCGATCCGCATAAATCTTTTGTCTGGACTGGGCTATATAAAGTCGATCCTGAATCATCTTAACCTTCTCCAAAGCATCATGAACCAAGTCTGTACCCAATAGCCTAGCCTCGCCTGGCTCGAACCAACCCACTGGAGATCGACACCGTCTACTATTCAAAGCCTTATACAGGGCCATTTGAATGCTCAAATGATAACTGTTGTTGTAGAAAAAATCCACAAGTGGCAAGAACTGATTCCAAGAACCCCCAAACTCCATTACACATGCACCGAGCATATCCTCCATTATCTGAATAGTGCACTTAAACTGCCCGTCCATCTGAGGGTGAAATTCTGTGCTCAACTCAATCTGAGTACCCAACTCATGCTATACAGCCCTCCAGAAATGCGATGTAAACTGTGTACCCCGTTCAAAGATGATAGACACCAGCACGCCATGAAGCATAGCAATCTCGGGGATATAAAACTTGAGCCAGCTACTCAGAAGAATAAGTAGTCATCACTAGTATGAAATGAACTGACTTGGTCAACCTATCTACAATCATCCAAACTGCATCGAACTTTCTCTGAGTCCGTAGGAGCCCAATGACAAAATCCATAGTGACCCGCTTCCATTTTCACTCTAGAATCTCTAGCTTCTGAAGCAATCCACTTGGCCACTGATGCTCATACTTCACCTGCTGATAATTTAGGCACCGGGCTACACACTCTACTATGTCCTTCTTCATTATCCTCCACTAATAATGCTGCCTCAAGTCCTGACACATCTTCACAACATCTGGATGAATGGACTACATCGAACTATGATTCTCCCAGAGAATCAACTCATGCAAACTGTTTACATTAGGCACACATTGCCTGCCCTACATCCTAAATGCACTATCATCTCTAATAGTGACCTCCTTAGCATCACCATGCTGAATCTTGTCCCTAAGGACACGTAGATAGGGGTCATCATACTGACGCTCCTTGATACGATCATAAAGAGAAGACTGAGAGACCATACAAGCCAAAACTCGACTCAGCTCAGAGATATCCAATCTAACAAACTGGTTGGCCAAAGTCGAAACATCCAACGCCAATGGCCTCTCTACTGCTGGTAGATATGCTAAACTGCCCAAATTCACTACCCTACAACTTAAGGCATCGACCACCATATTGGCCTTCCCAGGATGGTATAGAATAATGATATCATAATCCTTAAGCAGATCTAACCACATCTGTTGATGCAAGTTAAGATCCTTCTATTTGAACAGATGCTGCAGGCTCTAGTGATCGGTGTGGATCTCACAAGGGACACCGTACAAATTGTGCCGCAAAATCTTCATTGCATGAACAATAGCTGCTAACTTAAGGTCATGGATAGGATAGTTCTTTTCATTCACCTTTAGCTATCTAGATGCGTAGGCAATCACCCTACTGCCCTACATTAACACTGCGCCAAGACCAATCCGTGACGCATTATAACATACATTATAAGACCCTGAAACTGTAGGCAATACCAATATTGGGGTCGTAGTCAAAGTTGTCTTGAGTTTTTAAAAGGTCTCCTCACACTCCTCTATCTACCTAAACGGAGCACTATTCTAGATTAGCCTGGTCATAGGTGTTGCAATAGATGAGAAACCCTCTACAATTCGACGGTAATACCCTGACAAACCAAGAAAACTCTGGATCTCCATAGCTGAGGATGGTCTGGGCCAACTCTACACTACTTCAACCTTCTTTGGATCCACCTTGATCCCATCACTCGACACTACGTGACCCAAAAGTGCCACTGAGGCTAGCCATAACTCACACTTTGAAAATTTTGCATATAACTTCTTTTTTCTCAAGGTCTCAAGCACAGTCCTCAGGTGCTGCTCATGATCCTCGCAACTTTGGGAGTACGCCAGAATGGAATGAGTCAAGATAGGGCCATAATACACTATGTATCAAATGCATGAATGTTGTTAGGGCGCTAGTCAGCCCAAATGACGTCACAAAAAACTCGTAGTGACCATACCGATTCCTGAAAGTAGTCTTCGGGATATCTGTCTCCCAGATCTTCAACTGATGATATCTTGAATGCAAGTCCATCTTGGAAAACACTCTGGCACCCTATAACTGATCAAATAGGTCATCAATACGAGGCAATGTATGCTTGTTCATCATTGTAACTTTGCTCAACTGGCGATAATTAATGCACATGCGGATTGAACCATTATTCTTCTTCACAAACAAGACTAGGGCACCCCAAGGTGACACACTAGGCTAAATGAAACCCTTATTAAGCAACTCTTGCAACTGCTCCTTCATCTCCTTTCACTCAGGCAGAGCCATACTATATGGAGGAATAAAGATGGGCTGAGTGATTGGCAACAAATCAATACCGAAGTCAATATCCTTGTCAGGCGGCATACATGGAAGATTCGCTGGAAATACATCTTGATAATCCCTCAGTGCAGAAACTGACTCAACTATAGGGCTATCAATACGGACATTTCTCATATAAGCTAAATACACCTCACACCCCTTCTAACCCATTCGTAGAGCCTTTAAAAATGAAATAACTCTGCTAGGAGTGTAATCTAAGGTACCTCTACACTCTAACCATGGTAATCCTGGCATAGCCAGTGTCACGGTCTTAGCATGACAATCAAGAATAGCATAATGCCCAAAATAATATCAAAATCTACCATACTGAGCAATAATAAATCGGCCCTGGTCTCAGAACCACTAAGAACAACCAAACAAGACCGATACATACAATTCACAATAATAAATTCTCCCACAAGTGTAGACACATAAATGGGAGAACTCAAAGAATCATGAGATACACCCAAATACAGAGCAAAATAAGATGACACATAGGAATAAGTGGAGCCTGGATCAAAGACTAACGCATCTCTATGGAAAATTGAAATAATAACTGTGATGACAAAGTCAGATGCAACTACCTCTGTACGAGCAGGAAGAGCATAATATCTGGCCTGGCCTCCCCCTCTAGGGCGACCTCTACCTTCCCAAACTCCACCTTGAGCTGGCTGAGCAGGTGAAGTGGTAGCTGGTGCTGTAATCATAGTCTGGGGACCTGGTGGAGCACGTGGTTCCTGGGTAGTCTGTGGAGGTGCACCCTTCCTAAGTCTGGGGCAATGCCTCACCATATGGAAATGTCGACATACTCGAAAAAATCTTACAGAGAGCGTGGCTACTGTGGCTGTCTTGACCCAGGTCAGCTGGACTGACCGCTAAAAGCACCCTGTGCAAGAGGGGCACTAGACAATGGCGGTGCATAATAAGGATCCTGGGGCCTAAGAGTGAAGGGAATACCACTGGCGGCTGGAAGTACTGAATGAACATGGCGGCTCATATAGCCCTTATCATGACGAACTGCTGCTGGGGCATGAGTACTACTATAAGTGACTGACTCTCGAGACCTCTTGGTCTCTCTCTCATCCCTCTCCCGAATCAGCATACCCCCCAATTTCCTAGCAATCCCCACTACCTGCTGATATGCGATGTCCATATCCAACTCTCAGGCCATGCTAAATTTGATACTAGGGTTGAGCCCCTTGATAAATTGACGGACCCTCTCTCGAACTGTAGCAACCAAGGCTAGTGCATGTGTAGACAAATTACTAAAGCAAACCGCATACTCTGACACAATCATAGAACCCTGACGCAACTACTCAAACTCTGCACACCATGCATCTCTGAGACTTTGGGGAACATTATCCCTCAAGAACATATCCGAGAAATGGGTCCATGTGAGTGAAGCTGCCTCGACCGAATTGCCCAACTCATATGCATGCCACCACTGATAGGCTACTCTTCCAAGATGGAATGTTTTGTGAAAGAAACCCCACTCAACTCCGCTACACCCCTAGTACGAACTACGAAGGATACGGTGGCACTCCTCAAGAAAAACATAAGCATCCTCTGATGACAGACCACTGAAAGAAGGAATGTGGTACTTTTTGTACCTCTCGAGCCTGATCTGCTCCTCCTCAGAAACTACTGCTCCACGCTCAGGCTGAACTAGGGCTACCAGCTGCATTGATATGACCTCTTTAACCAACAAGCATCAATCAAATAGTCAAACCTTTAAGCAATAAAAATGTTTCAAAATATACTTCATTCAAATAAATGTTCTTTTCAAAAAGAGTCCCTTCAAAATAAATGCTTTTAGAATCTTTTCAAGTAGATAACCTTCACATATCAGTCACTCTATGACACCTCATCTCATAGTCATACAATACGGGTCTCAATACCCGAATCCTAACACTTGGCATCATGTGCCCTTATCATACCTCCTAATCATACTGACAACTCACGTGCCCAAAAGAGTCATTCTCACATGGAAGGCAAACAACAAGGGTGTGCATCTATACTTAGAAATCTCAATGAGCCTCCTATCCACTAAGGGTAATTAACCATGTGTGTGCTTGTGCAAGTGTCCTAACATAGTTCAGACCAACTAGTAATTGTAATGAATAAAACGGACAACACCTATAATGTTTACACAAGGATAGGATAAATGAAACATCAACTCAAAACATAATAATTTTTAACAGGGGATCTCCTAGGATATCGTCCCGTAGTACAAAATGTAAATACTCAGGGATCTCTCAGTATCCTCAATATATGTGTTGGGATCTCTCGGTATCCCGAGGATCTCTTAGTATCCTCAATATATATGTACAGGGGAATCTCCCAGGTGTGGTCCCGTAGTCCCAAAAGTAAATATGTAGAGGATCGCCTGGGATGTCATCCCGTAGTCCCAAAATAAATATCAAGTGCATCTTCCGGGTGTCGTCCCAAAGTCCCAAAAGTAAATATGCAGGGGGATTTCCCGGAATACCGATCCGTAGTCCCAAAGTAAACATGCAGGGGGATCTCTTGGGAATACCGATCCGTAGTCCCAAAGTAAATACGTAGCGCAACCAATAGAAACAACAGTTACAGCACAACAGAAATCTCGTATATCACAAAAATACATATAACCGCAACATGACAACAATACAAGGTAAGACAAGTAAATCAACTCAAGGGCTATAAATCACAAGGAAATGGTAGAACCAGATCACAAGGAATAACCATAGAATAGAATGCTGGCATAAAGGGAACAGTTCAACAACGGAAAAACTAACATGTAGCAACGATCCTACAATAAAAAATTCAATAACAAGGAAATCAACACGAGTCAAGTAGTCCCAAATAAAGGCAAGTCAACAAGATATAAATTATCTAAACTCCTTTTAAGGTTGGACAAATTTTGAGGATATTCGAAAATTCAATTAAGGGAAGATGATCTTAGCTTCACTTAAGACTAAAAAATTTCAGGAGGGGTAATAAAAATTCTCAAATAAGATAAGAAACTATGAAAAGATAGCATGACAATAGGAGATGAAAAATTCTTCAGTTAAATCAGTTAGGAGTCAATTAGGCAATAAGAGTGAATCATGAAGCAATTAGTTCAAATTAATCATGTAGAGGTGAAACAAATAAATAGGAAACTCAGTCATGTCAAGAACACATTCCTACACAGTGAATATAAATACTTAAGAACTTTAAAAGGTGTTTACCATGAAAATGGTAACAACAATTAAATTTGTAAATGGGATTCTTAAAATATGTGATCTATTCCCAAGCTAGTTTTGAGGGCAGTTTGTATTAAGACTATGCAGTATAATGATAGAATAGGAGTTAAATCGAGGCAGTAAGCAAACCGAAGGGGACTGCTAGCCGGACGTGGAGTAGGTCGATAGAGGCCTCGGGGCTGAGGCTCGAGCCGAGATCATGCTATCAGGGACAGTCGGGGAAGGGATAACAAGCAAAGATACGATTTAGTAAGGCTCCTTCTTGCCATTGCACAACTAGATGGGTGTAGAACAAGTAAGAAAATAATGATCGCGAGGTGGCCTCGGGCCAATGAGAACAAATGGCTTAGAAGAAAAGAGAGAGAGAGAGAGAGAGAGAGAGGGAGATATTATTGCACTTATGGAGAAATGGAGCAACATCCAACCCTTTACAAGGTGGAGCGAGACCCGTTTTTATAGGAGGGGAGTCTCGTTTACAAATATATGGAGAATAAATGCAAGTACAGTGATGGTATGGATTGACATGATGCCACAACATAGGCTCTAGGTAGGCGGGTTTATCAGATATAGCCGTGTGCCTAGAGGGCTTCTTCCTTTGTCCTTGCTTCGTCCTTTGTTTCCTCTGAATCAGGCTTCAACGAGCCCCAAGGTTGAGAGTTTACTTGCGATCTCCTACTCTCGAGACCCCGGGACATACTTTAGAAATGTGTAGACAATGAGAAATCGAGCCTTACGATTTTGCCGTATACAGATAGTCTCCGCGTTTCCTATATAAAAAAAATGGGAAATGATTTTGACACTTGAATCCTCGAGCTTCTTTTGGTGACGTCATACCGATGATGCGACCTCTGGCTCGTGCTTTTTGACCTCATTCATTGCATTCTTTGATTTTTGCTCCCCAAGGTATAGGTTCGCCACCGGTTCGGTTTTCATAGATGCATTAACTGCGCCCGTCGGTTAATCTTCCGATGCATGGATGACCGTGCCAAAATCTCCTATAAATGGTGGTGGCTTGGCCTTGTTTTTCACCATCTCACAGTTTCCACTAGCTTGCTTGCCTTTTATCTTTATTATCTCCTTCTTTCCCCCTTTTAACATTATGGCTATGTTTTATGATCTTAAAGCCGTTTGGAGGGGCTTCCTCGAGCCATTTTGTGGCCTTCTACTGGAGCTTGTTTCCACCAGATGCAGATGTACCATCCTGCTGTCATCATGGTTGTTAGTACACTGACCTTTGCCGCTACTCCTGGGTCGAGGTGATGATAAATGGAGAGTTGATTCCTCCCTTATGTAGGCGATTGTTCGGATTATGCACCGCTGCTTAAAAGGGGGATCGGGATATACACCGCTGCTCACCTTCATATCCCCGCTCGGTGTGGTGCTCTACTTTGAGCTGGGGACTTGCACAACTGGAGGTTCCAAGAAGTGAATTCAAAGTAGCCATGCAAGCGGGACCGAGGACTGTTCGATCCACTATCTCTCCGAGGCTTCTTTTGCCAAAGAAGGTCCTCGGGCTTCGGAGAGCTATGGCATTTTCTTATCCCTTCCCATCACTTGCTCCGTCCCTTTTGGGGATATCAATGCGGAAGGCTAGGATAAACTCCCTAGGATCATGCTTGTAGGGGCCTATTGTGGACTTTCGGAGGTCGATCGATCTTCGGGTCTTCACTTTGCGCGTACATCCCTTCACTTTCTCCTTTAGGTGTAGAAATCATCCGTAGGCCTTTGAAACTGTATGTAACGACCCCTCGAGGGATGCTTGTATGCAAACTTTTATGAATAAGAAATGAACTTTGTTGATCTCTGCTTTCGAATTTGCTTTATTTCTGTAGGCCTTCATGCCCTTCGAGGCTCTTCAAATGTTTCTTTCTGTGTTGCTGATCGCTGATATTTAGCTTGGACGTAAGTGTTTGCCCTGATTTCTTGCTGATCGACATGGGTTCTTTTTTGTCCCATCGTCATATTTCGGGACAACTCTGGGTTGATCTGATGGAACGGGGCTATAGGAGTCCCCCGAGTTATTCAGAGATCATGCGTTGCGTTTTAGTATTTCGGGGGGTATTACCTCGGATGCAGGTCAACTTCGGGTATCCCGGGGTCCTTATTAATTAGGATGTAGATTATTCTCCTAGGCTGTACGAGATAGACTTCTGCTGAGGAGCTGGTATGTATTTGGGGGTGCTTTTTTGGGCCTTTATGTAGATTTTTGCAATCGGAGCTTCCTACATTGCTCTTCTTTCTTAGAGAGAGTGATTTGCAGGATCAGTTGCTCGCTTTAGACTGAATGCCAGTCGATGAGAGCTCATCGAGGCCCGACCTCTCTAGGCGAGAGTTTCTTGTCGTAGATTGCTATCTTAAGCGTGGAGATAATATGAATGGCTCCACGAGTTGTGACTCCTCGTTGGAGGATGCTTTTGGGGTTGAGTATCGATCTGTCGATCTGTATTGGGATCGTTGGCTTCTCGGGGCTTGCCTCGGGTAGGTGAATCATCATTTCTTTTCACATATATGTGGAGCAGCCTCGGCTTCTCCGCAGGACTCTATTATTTTTAAATAGCTGCCTTTTCATTCTGTTATAGGGGACAACATATTTCTATGCACAAAAGTATTGGTACATACCTTTTCTTTGGCATGTTAGCTCCACCATAGTCATGGAAACTGCTTCAGGACCGATCCGGCAAGAGGGCGGGGGGACTTCTCCTGGTGCTGAGGAATCAAGGGTTTGCTTTGGAGACGACGTCTTTACTAAGGGGAAAACATCTGGAGATGGCAAGGAGATATTGTGGGTGGAGCGAAAGGGTAGTCCTGCAGGCGCTTTCCACCGACGAGGGTATTGAGGATTCTATTGATGGATTCCTGAACGTGTATTTATATCCTTTCTCCTTTGGCCCTCCTGATAGGATTGTGCTTGAGTTTGTCTGAAGTATCGGGTTACCCTGGAACAAATTCATCTGTGGTTTTGGAAAATAGTGTTGATGATGAGATTATTTGCGGAGAAGGCCAGGCTCAAATTTATGCTCGATCACCTTGTCAGGCTATATCGACCCTTCCATCATCGGGGTTTGCTAACTCTGGGGTGCCTCTCATCCACGCCTTTTGTCAAAGACGACGAGGAAGGTGAGAATTAAGAGTTGGCCAATTAGTTCTTCCAAGTTCGGACGGCTGACATCATCCCTACAGAGTTCTTGCCATTTCCCGAAGGGTGGAATCACACTCGTAAGTGAGGTGTCTGGAGCTTCTTCAGATCTTGTCTATGGAGAAAATCAGCTAAGTAATAATGTTGTTTTCTCTATTGTAGCAACTTCGTGGATGCTAGGTGAAGTTTATGATCTGCCCGGCTGGGTTCGGAAGTTGGTGACCTATTCATCCTGTGATGAACACAGCTGGCGAGCTATGCTTTGCACAGGATGGGGGGCGCAACACCGAGGTACATGCATACGTTATCTTTGCTCTGCCTTCGTATACCTGAGGTAACACATTTCCCTTCCATTTATGCTGGATTCACCACTTGTAGATATCGGGCATTTCTTTGGGACGAGGCAATATTGCTCTAAAAAGGGAAGGAGCCGTTGGCCTCTTGCTCGAGGGGCGATGGAAATGAGGGAGATCAGAACTTGTGATGTGAAGGATCTTTCGATAGCACTGGTCGGGCTCGTATATCCGAGGAGGGGGTGTTTCCCGAATCTGTTGTCCTCGGAGCGCTTGATTCTCGGCTGGTGATTCCTTTAGGCGAGCATGCCGTGCATGATGTTGGCTCTTCTAGGGCCGCGGGGAAAAATAAATAGGAGTGTGCTTTGACTTTGAGGAAGTTTGTCGGCTCCATTTTGCGGTGAGTTCATGCGTAGTTCACCTGTATCCTGTGTCTTCCTCCCTCTATTAATCCTTCCTTGCGCAGGCCTGCGATGGGCTTAGGTCTGAACTGCTCCGTTAAGGGGCCAAGCTCTAGAAAATTTGGGATGAGGGTCAGTCCTATAGGCTCCTCATTAAGGAGAAGGAAGTCGAGCTGCAACATTGGCGATATGAGGTACGTCGGAGCTCGAACTATGAGAGCTATTTGGCGGAGCAGGTAATTTTCTAGTAGTGTGTGTTTTGCTCCTTTCTGGCCTCGAGGCTGATTCCTCTTTACCATATCAGCTGCGGAAAATGTCAGAGGCTCTGGACTACCTCAAAGGCGATGTCAACCACGTCAGAATTGCTTGCAGGGAGCTACAGGCTCAAGCGCAGGCACGAGCTTTGGAGGAGATGAATGCTTCGTTCAGGTTCCCTGACCTTGAGGTCCAACTCCACTTGACTCGAGACAACGCCAAGGTTCAAGTGGATATGATTGGGAAACTTGAATCGGACCTCTCAAAGGTTAGGGCCTAGATAATTAATGCCCGGGCGGGGGCAGCGCTGAACCGAGCCAAGGCCGGTCGTGAGATGCCAATTTGTGTGAAGGATGCTGCTGATGCCCAAATTGAGCTGGGGATTCCTACTTTTCAATAGAGCGGAGGTGAACTGATCAACGAGAAAGTGGCCCTACTCACTACAAACCCTGAACCGTGAGCAAAGGATCAAGGAATATTCCGTTACAAATCCCGGAGGGAGATGCTCGAAGAAATTGGTGCAAAGGGCTTCATTTCTCAAAGGAACTGGCTCGAGCACGGGCGGATGAATGCAATGCTCGGTTGCTTCTTATCGATATTGTAGATCTCGATTTTGGCAAACTGTAGCTCTTTAATGCAGGGTGTAGATTTTGCCGTTTTGTTGCTTGGCTCCGAATACATGTAGGGCATGCCTATAGATGGAGAATACATTTTTTCTTGTGCACATGATATATAAGGAGAAGTTTTAAAGTTTTATTTCTTTTGTACCTTTTCCCTGCTGTTGTTTTTGATCAGGCAGGTTGGTCTTGGCGTTTGGCGAGGTCCTTCTCAATTCGATACCGGTCAGACGGTCCTGCGGACCCCTAAGTATGATTCTTAATGTGAACAAATGCTGGGCCTCCATGCTTGGCTTGACTGTTTAGGCTTAGTTTCCGAGTCGGGCTTCGACTCGAGCCTTCATGTCTTTGTTTTTTCGTGCCCGTGTTTGCGGGTGGTAGTCACATTCATCCTATGCCATTAGGCATTTGCTGTTTCGACTATTTTTTATCTAGTCTCTGAGTCATATTATGACTTCGAGCTCTAGTTAACCCTTAGGTTTTTCCTGCCAGCATGGTCAGATGGTGATGACCGTTTGTGCTTTTGGGCTGAAGTGATCTTGCGGTCGCGTGGCCTGGGGATTTAGTTGGCTGATGATGGTCTCATCTGAACCACGCCTTTAGGCATGCTGCTTTTTTGCTATTTTAGCGGCCCAGTCTCTGAGTCGTGCTGTGACTCGGTCTGCGATCGGCCTTTATGTCTCATCAAATCTTCAGGCGACGATAGTGGCGCTTGTACCCCGCCTTTAGGCGTGCTGTATTTTTTGGGTCTAGTCTCCGAGTCATGTTATGATTCGAGCTATAATTGACCCTTAATTTTCCTTTAATTAGTGACGGTGGCGTTCATGCTGTGCCCGCGTTCATGCTTCACCCAGGCATATCACGACTTCCAGGTCCAATCCTCGAGTTGCATTGCGATTTGGGCTGCGATCGACCATTAAATTGCCTTGAGTCTCCGAGCGGCGACAGTGACGCTTGCGCCATGCCCTTAGGCATGTCGCATTTACCGGGTCCAGTCTCCAAGTCACATTGTGATTTAAGATGTAATCGACCATCAAATCTCATTGAGTTTTCGGCGATGGTGGCACTTATGTCGTTTGGTCATAAAGACCATTTAATATGTGGCCTATATGCTTTTTATAGTTAACTATTTTGGATCTAGTCTCGGAATCGGGTCAAGATTTGAGCTCATTTTGATCCTCAAGTTGTCAAAATGCTTTAGCTGGTGAGAATGGCTCTTACGCCGTTTGGTCGTAGAGACATTTCAGTATGTGGCCCATAGGCTTGCTTAGCTGGCGACAATGGCTCTTATGCTATTGTTTTGCCCGTGTGCTTTGTATAGGCTTTATATTCGATCATTAAGATCTTTTTGTAATATTTTGCCTGACCCGTCGTCGGTTCCAAAGGAACCTCTATTTCAAGTCGTTGTCAGTGATGATTCGAGCACCTCGTAAGGTTCACAACTCGTAGGTCGAGTAGATTGATGCTTTGCATTTTTGGAGCCGACATTGTGGGGGCTCCTTTTTGCTTGTGGAGGGAAGCCTGTTTTAACCAGTTCTTTTTGAAGTATATCGGAGTAATGACCTGTGATTTTTTAGCAACACTCGGGCATCCTCGAGTCGCGTTATTTGGGATGTGTCAGCCATTTCGACGATAGTCATATGCGTTTGGCCGTAGCTATTTTTGATCCCTTAGTGATAGTTTAGGCATCTACGTCGAGGGTATGCCCTTTAGGGATTCTTACAAATACGACGTATGGCCTAAATATCGGGATTTTCATGCCTTTTGAGGTCTTACAGTTTTATCATGCCTGTTGAGGCTTTACAGTTTGTCATGCCAGTTGAGGCCTTACAGTTTGTCATGCCTGTTGAGGTCTTACAGTTTGTAGAATATATCTGGTTGTGCCGAGGCTGCCCGTTAGGGTGTTACAACTTCGGATTTTTCCAGCTGTGTGGCGATTAACAGTAGTCTCCGAGTCATCGAGTATGTTCAAGCTTGAAGACAACTTCTCGTGAGCTCGGCATTGCCTTCTAAGGGCTCGATGAGCCCGGAGTTCCGACCTTGGGGTCGTGCGAGTTGTCGGATATCTTATATTAGGTTTCTGAATATATTGGGACCTATCTGATAGAGAAGTATTTGTCACGAATGCACCAAAATAATCTTTCTTGAAATGTGAAATGCCAAAGAGATGTTCTTTATTGCTTGGGGCAGACATAGGTTGTGATGGAAAGCCGAAAATATGCATATATTCTTCATTGCTCGATATAGATACAGGCTATAAATACATGTTACCTCATTGTCATGAGCTCGGCCCACACGGGTTCGGCTCCCACGATCATTTGATCTGCTTTGTATGGTTCTATCTCGAAGCCTAACATGCCATTTACTGGCCCTTCCGAGGGGACGATGCCCTTTTAAGAAAAACCCGCCGTGTTTCGCCTGACTATAGATGGAGGAAGCCTAGTGATCTCGTCGTAGCCTTTTCTGGAGGGCACGCTGCTCTGCTAATAATCTTGTTGGTGAGGCTTGTGGGTTGTAAACCCGATCAAGGAAAGAGAGTTTAGCGGATCCTACAGGGGTCTCGGATCTTCGAGTGGAGTTTGGGATTTATGAATGCCTTGGCTGACTTCCTGCATGTAGGTTAGTAAAAAGAGAAAAGACAATCGAAGGAGTTGAGTAGTTCTTCCTTTCTGCGGATACGTATGCGCCATTTTGAAATTTGGCGCTGGCGCCGGTGGCTGGTTGGATGGTACGCTGCCCTACTAATAATTTTGCTGGCGGGGCCCTCCCTCAGGCTGGCAGCCCATTCGAGGATAAAGAGTTTGGCCAATTCTATAGAGACCACGGGTCTCCGAATGGAGTTTGGGATTTCTGAATGCCTTGGTTGGCTGGCTGCACATAAGTCAGTAAAAGAGGAAAGGAACAATAAAGGGACAAAGTAATCCTCCTTTGCCGCGGGGTGTGTAGGTGACGTCTTCGAGGCTTGGTCCTTTTTTGCCGTCCTGTGGCGCGAGCTCTAATGCAGGCTTTTGCTGCGTTCAACTAGGCTTAGTCGAATATGCGGTTCTGTTTGCCTTTGGATCCCTCAAAGGGCGGAGGAGTCGACGTCCGCAGCTGGTTATATGGTGAGGAGCTTCCTCCCGCCGCCTGTGGCTTTTTGTTAGATGCCTTGGTTCTACCTTTGTCGGGGAGTCCCATTCGTTTGGCGAAGCAGTGTTGGAATCGCCTCAAGGCAGTGTACCTGTTGTCATTCAAATAACATGCCCGCACTTCGCGGGCTGGGCGTCCCGGTCTGTACCCAAGTGAGTTGTATGAAGGGAAGCTGCTTTCCTGATAGTTGCAGTGACCAACATCTGGAGTCTATCAACGGTTGAAGTGTGGGGGTGATTCGGTTCGTCGGTCTGAACTGCCCTATTTGCTTTGGCCTGACGCCATTGGTATGACTAGTCGAATTGCCTGCACTCACGGTCAAGCTTCATTTTTAATAAGATAAACAAGGAACAAGAAAGGTTACCGACATGTCAATATGAGGCTGAGGCGATGTCCATGCGTCTCTCCCTTTAGATGTAGGGGTACTCTTTGGGTACATTTCTCGGATCCGCTGCCCCAGTGGTGGATATTTTCTTCCTACATTTTCCGGACCTTTGAAGGGTGCCGTCTCCCTTTTACTACCGCGACAATACATTGTGGCTTGTCGGCTTTAGTTTTCCTGGTCTCCTTACTTCCTGACCGCTCGATAATACTTGGTGGCGATCCCCGTCAAACAGCACGGTCGTTGTTCTCCCGAGCTGGCGGCCTCGTGTGCCCTCTGATTCCTGCGTCGAGCCATATTTCTTTTGTAGGGGTTTTGGTTGAATGGGTACGGGCCACCGGCGCTCTCGGCTTCGCTTATGATGATCACGATATTTGATGTAGCGATGTGGAAATTGCGCCCGGCTGGGCGGGGTTTCCTTACCAGCTGTGATTTGTTGAACCTGGTTCCATTGGCGGTTCCTCGAGGATGCTGCCTTCGAGCCATCTCCCTGCCGTTGTGAGGTAGGTTGCACCTCAAGTCATTCCTTTCACTTGCCGCGCATAGGTGATATCTCCATCTGCTTTGCATTAGCTTCTTTGCCGGGGTCTGCTCGGATATACCGAGCTTGATGAGGTCTTCGGATGGTTCCCTGCAGTTTTGATTCGAGGCTGACACAGGGTGCAGTCGTTCAACCAGCCCTCGGTCGGATACCTGATCTGTCTTTGCTTTGATGTCCTGGAGCCATCTGGTGTGCCTTGTTTAGGCTTCGGGCAAAGGCCTGTGCTGTCCAACCATTCGCAATTATGAGCGTTTTCATTCATCCTATCTGGGAGCATGGTGTGGCTCTTCGTGATATTTCATTCCTTCCTTGTTCGGCCTTGGGTGTGCCAGGCCCTTTTGGTATTGTTTTGTTTATACAGGTGCGCACTTCCGTAGAAGACCATGCTGGCATGGCGAGCGAGTCCGTGAGGCCAGGTGCCAGACGGCTACGTGGTGTCATGGTTTCCTTCAGGAGAATGTCTTTGAGGTTCCTCATAGAGAAGGGCTTGTACCCGTCGTCTCAGGGGTTGCTTCCTTCAAACGAGCACGCGAGGGTGGTGGAGTGCCCATAGGGAGAAAAGGTCCTGTCACATTTGGGGAGTTCTGATGTTCTGGGTTTCTGCGGGGTGAGTGTCGGTGCTGTTCCCCCGAGAGGGGATAGTTGCGGAAACTCCCATGAGCCTGATATGATCTTTTTGAGGATATTCCTCAGTTTCTCTGCCATACCGGTGTCGGTCACTGGTTCGTCGTCATTTGACCTCTCGGATTCCGACTCATCGTAAGAAGATGTCCCTGTTGCTGCTGTGTCAGGTGTCTCCGGGCGATCTCACAGCTGAGCAATGGCCAGTTGTTGTTCATACAAAATTTCAAGGATGATAGGAAGATTAAATATCCGTTCCAACCAAGCCGGGGTTTTTAGAGCTTTATGTTGGTCAGCGGGCTGTATGCTATCATTGGTGCACGGGGCTTCGTCAAATTTTCACGCGCCTCGTAAGCCCGCATCCACTTGACTCTACCCAAATGCGTTATCAGGGTCCTGTGGTGTCGCTTCAATCGCTAAAACAGCCATACTGCTTCCACCGTGGTTCTCGGGGTAGTCATTCTTGATTTTGCTCACTGAGCCAGACATTTACCTAAAATCGAAATATCTTGGAGAAGAACAGAGTGAAGGATAGCGTGCGTTTACGTGACAGCACCAACAAGAAAATAATCATTATTATTTTTAGCCCCACGGTGGGTGCCAAACAGTTTATCGTGAAAATGATAACAACAATTAAATTTTTAAATGAGATTCTAAAAATATGTGATCTATTTCCAAGATAGTTTTGAGGACAGTTTGTATTAAGATTACACAATATAATGATAAAATAAGAGTTAAATCGAGGTAGTAAGCAAACCGAAGGGGCCTACTGGCCAGACACATGGTCGGTCGATGGAGGCCTCGGGGCCGAGGCTCGAGCCGGGATCGTGCTATCGGGGACAGTCAGGGAAGGGATAACAAGCAAAGATACGATTAAGTAAGTCTCCTTATGGCCATTGCATAGCTAGACAGGCGTAAAACAAGTAAGAAAATAATGAACGCGAGGTGGCCTCAGGCCAATGAGAACAAATGGATTAGACAAAGAGATATATATATATATATATATATATATATATATATATATATATATATATATATTATCGCACTTATGGAGAAATGGAGCAACATCCAACCCTTTACAAGGTGGAGCGAGCCCCCTTTTATAAGAGGGGAGTCTCGGTTACAAATATATGGAGAATAAATGCAAAGTACGGTGATGGGATTGATTGACATGATTCCACAGCATAGGCTCTAGGTAGGCCGGGTTTGTCAGATATAGACGTGTTCCTAGAGGGCTTCTTCCCCTGTCCTGGCTTTGTCCTTTGTTTCCTCTAAATCGGGATTTGACGAGCCCCGAGGTTGAGAGTTCGGTCATGATCTCCTGCACTCGAGACCCCGGGACATGCTTTAGAAATATGTAGATAATGAGAAATCGAGCCTTCCTATTTCACCGTATACAAAAGGCCAACTTTTCCACAAATAAGTGCGAGCACGCACTCGTCACCTCACGTACACAAACTACAATCAATATAGAAGACTCAAATCCTAAGGGGAAGTCCCCCACACAAGGTTAGGCAATATACTTACTTCAATCCGGCTAATTAAATACTCAATTTACCTTTTCCTTTACCAATTCATCAATGCTCGGCTCAATCTAGCCAAAAATCACTTGAATACATCAAACAATGCAAGAGAAAATAATTTCAATTAACAAAACTATGATTCTTATACAATTTTCAAAAATTTAGCAAAAGTCAAATCCCCGAGCCCATACCTCGGAACCCGACAAAATTTACAAAAATAGAATACCCATTCCGATACGATTTCACCCACATGAAAATTATCTAATTCCGACACCATTTGGTCCCTCAAATCATCATTTTATATTTTTGAAAGATTTCACAATTTTTCCCCAAATTTTCCTTTAGATTCTTATGAATTTGGTGTTAAATCTAAGATATAATCACAATATATAGTTGGAAATTTATTAGAGACACTTACCCAATGATTTGGTATGAAAAGTTTCTCTCAAAATCGCCCACTGCCGGAGTTAGGGTTCAAAGAATATGAAAAATGAGCAAAAACTCGAGTTACACAGCTGAAAACAAGTTGCAGATGTCACATTGCGAATTGTGAACACTCGCATAACTAAAGAAAGCCTTCGTAATTCTGAACAAGGAAGGTCTGGAAAAGGTCTCATTTGCGAAAAATAGTTCGCAATTGCGGAGCAGCAGTTTTTCCCGACACAAAAATGAGCATAACTTCCTCATACGATGTCCAAATTCGATGGTTCTTTTTGGTATGGCTCCGTAATTATGATATGGATATAATGGTCAATAAAAAATGAATTTGGAACTCATTTTCATAATGTGGTACCCTTTATTCCCAAAAAAATGACGTTGAAACATCAAATAAGAGCGCAATACAACCCGAAACACACCCGAGGCCCCCGGGACCCCGTCTACACACACAAAAAAGTCATATAACCTAACTTGGACTCGCTTGAGGTATCAAATCATATCAAACAACACCAAAATTATGAATCACACTACAAATCAAGCTATGAACTTCCAAATCTTCCAACTTCAAAAACTTGTGCCAGAACCGATCAAATCAACCCGGAATGGCGCCAAATTCTCACCGTTTAAACTTCCAAACTAGTTTCCTTATTCCAATTTGACTCTGAATCATCCGTCAACAGAATTCAATCATGTACGCAAGTCAATATACATATTATGAAGCTATTCAAGACCTTACGCTGCCGAATGGAGCTTAAATTCTCAAAATGGCTGGCCGGGTCATTACATCCTCCCCCTATCCCTATTAATACCAACGTTTGTCCTCGAACGTGCCAAGATTTGCCTCAAAGTATTCAAGTTTCTGAATGCAAACTTCCAATATACACCCGCTGGTGATCCATATCACCCCAATCCACATAAACTGACGACATCATCTGAACTGAAATTTAGCCTTTGTATCAATACGAATAAGCCTTGGAGCCAGAATTCTCACCTTCCATCTATTTTCGAAGACCCGATTCTAAATCCATACCCTGTATCAGTCTCAACCAGCTACATGAATTCGTGCCAACACCTATATAGTACAACCTTACAATATGACACATCGCAAATAGGCCCACAGTAACATTGTTGATCACAATATTCGCTCGAAACCAAATTCAGCACCGACCTTAAGCCTCATATTCAATAAGGACCCATTCCAAACCTCCACAACACTGATGATGATGCAAGAACACGAAGACCTCATAGCCAAATACCCAAATCAACAAGCCACAACCAACTCCACCGGACACATACCCCACAAGCAAAAATTCATGAAACACAGAATGAAAATGACTGAATATGAAAGGAAAAACACATAGGAGAACTATCAAACAAGCCCGACAGGCACAACTCTCTATCAGTACCAACCTACAAAATACCATAATAAGAAAAGAATTAAAGCATATGAACAGTTCACAAGGATCTCATACTGGTATAACTTCCACCGCGGTATAAAGCCCAGTTCAAACACATCAAATCATATGAAATCATAAGGGTCTTACCCTTAATTGTGAATCACAAGTAGGATATACATCAAACCAGCTGAAAAATTTCACTAGACCAATTTCCGTCACAGATTACAACAAGTACTGGCTCCCATACCAGTGGAGCATAAAAATCATAGCTCATAGCCAAAAATACTCAGAAATTATATCAAGTCAACCGAAATGGACAATAGGAATTTACTACTAGTCTCATAACTCTTGATAATAAATAAAAACAGACAATATACACGGCTATCACTCACAGAACATTCCAACAGGGTAACACATAAACATAGTGCAAATCATGATACGCACCCATTAGTGGAGCAACAAATCGGGGAACTCACTCCGATAAGCAGAACTGTAATGAACTACTGATGATGCTCTTCTATAACAAATCAAAATAATAACTGAATGACATCATCTGGAGCAATGGCCTTAAGCCAACTATATGACACCATCAACTGGCCAAGCCTTCCTCCTCTTGGGAACCCTCTACTTACCTGAATACCTTGCTGTGACTCTTCTGTTCGAAATTTGGGGAAATATCTCTCCATGTGGCTAGTATCTCCACACTCAAAGCAACCCCTCTATTGACGTGACTGTGGGAACTGAGCAGTACGGTTACTTTGAGACCTATGAGCACCTGAATCACTATGAAGCATGAAGCAAAAACTGAACTGGCCGACCTACGAAACCTTTACCATGTCGCACCCTGCCTCTAGAATAAGGGCCAGAAGATCTCTCTGGTCCATGAGGCCTCATCGCCTCCCTATACTCTCTCTCTCCTAATCTCTTCTGTCCTCTCGCTCCTAGTCCCACATGCCCTTTAACCGGTGAGTGATTCCTACCACCTACTAAAACGAAACATCTGACTCCAATTCTCGAGCCATGCTGAACTGAAGTGACTGAGGTACAAACTCTCTCAAAAGATCTCTGAAAAATTAACCCATGTAAGTGAAGCTACATCGACAGGCTACCCAACTCATATGCCCGCCACAATTGATAAGCCGCTCCCTTTACCTGGAAGGTAGTAATAGCAATTCCACTCATCTCAACAATACCCATAGTGCTGATAATGCAATGGCACTCCTCCATGAAACCCATTGTGCTCTCTTGAGCCAAACCGCTGAATGTAGGAGGGTCACATTTTCTTGAACCTTGCAAATCTAAGTTACTCTCCCACGGATGCTACTGCCTTAACCATGGGCTGAACTGGAACCATCAATTGTGTTGCCATGACACCTGGGACCTGACTAATAGAAACTCACTACTCTGAGTGTGCTCTAGCTAAGGCAGATACTCCTCGTCGGCCTTTGCCTCTACCTCTCGCGATACCTATTCTAGAAGCAGCACCATCGATAACCGCAGCTCGTGTCCTCACCGTCGGTGAGAGTGTGGAAGGATCACTACAAGAAAAAGGGTTATTAAGGACCAAGATTTAGCGATTAGTTTAGAATCTGGTCCCTAAAAGTGTACATACAGGGACGATTTTATTTCCTGGTCCCTAAGTTGCGCTTTTTTTCTTCTAAATAAATGAAGGGATTTAATCTGGTCTAAAAAGAAAAAAAATACACGGTCTCTAATAGTCGAATTTTAGCGGGAGACAGAGGCAGGAATCAAATAAGTAAAAACTTTTTACTTTGGCACTTCCCATATTTTTCCCCCCTCTCTCCCTCAACCCCTAAAATTCCAGAACGCCTCAAACCCTCTGCTCAATAGCTCTTCTTCCTTTCAATCATTCTTCTGCCAAACACAATTACTGTTAATTACTGAGAATTATTTGGCTATTTCAAGAGTAAGTTTCTTCAATTTCTCATTCATCTCATTTTTTTAATAATAAAAATCAGATTTTTTTCCTTCCGTTTCTCTTTTTTTTTTCTTTATTTCTTTTTTACCTAGTCTTTGATTGTGTTTCATTCTTTATTTTGAATAATCATTGCTGTTGTTTGAGAACTAGAAGTGAGGGTAATGGGTTTGAATTTAGGGCTTGGAGGGCAGCCAACGTTCTGTGATTGTGCTTTTTTTTCTTCTCTATTTAAAATTTAATTATTGTTGTATGAGAGTTAATAGTAAAATATTTGAAGAGTAATAATGAGATTTTGTCTATTAGGGCTGAATTAAACAAGTATTTTGGGAACCTGATTGAAAGGTAAGGAAATATGTGTCGTGGGTATATTGTGGGATTCTGTTTGTTGTGGAGTTTCTTATGTGGCGATGAATTGGTTGAACTTTTTGCATATTATGTGCTCTCATTTAGTTCCTATAATTCAGAATTTTATGGATTTTTTGAATTGTATAACCAACTTATTGATTTTTGTAAATCCACTATAATATATAAGAAAAATTTTAGGCGAGGAAGAAATGCAATATGAATTGTCTTTGTTAATGTATTACTCTATTTTATTTTATATCTGATGTTTGACGTGATATAAAAGAAATACCGACTTGTAGGCTAAATGTATTAGACATACAAAGAAAAGTACCCTTAGCATCTAATGGCCTTAGAATCTGCATACTATCAATAATAATAATTTGTTTGTATGTGTTCCCTTGAGATTCTTGTTTGCTATGCACATGTAATGCTAGCTCTACGGAAGTGCATATACTTTCCAGTGAAATGTGTTCCTATTGAGGTCCCTGCAGCTGTTTACGCCACACAATTAAATAAAACCTCCAAATATCCGGATGAAAGTTTTTAATTGCTTTAGAAGTCAATGATTCAATGTAGCGAAAGAAAGTGATTATTTTTAAAGTATTTGCTCTACACTATAGTGGCTAGCCATTTTGTGTGACAAAAAGGCTTGATTATCATGGAAGTATATAACAATATTGGCAATAAAAAGCTTCAATGCTATGACATAATATTTCTCTGAACTTAAATTTTGACCACTGGCCTAGTGACTTGATGAATGGGATGCTAACCACCCACAATTGCAAGTTTTCCCTTCCCGTGGGTCTGGCTGATGCTTGTCCAGAAACCTCCCACTGGAAAAGGATGATGTTCTTAACGTCAATACCACACAATAGGGGAGTGATTTGTGTGGTACCTAATTTTCGCACTAGAAGAACCTGGTTCTTCTAGCTGTACTTACTATGACTGTTTGCGGAATTAGGAGTGCATAAAGTAAAGAACACAGTGATTTTTTTACGTAGAAAATACCTGGCTCAAAAGGTGAAAAAACCACGACCTACTGCTCAGTAGGATTTTCCCAAACTTCCACTAAAATCACTGAGCCAAAACTACATTTACAAAACTCTTTGTAAACCTAAGGATTAACTCTAATCCCATTGTAGCAACCCGCCTCTAACTGCTGCGACAACTTCAAGTTAACTCTAACTTGAATACTCAAATTACCTATTACAATTGCTTCTATGAAAGCTGAAATGTACAATATAAAAATACCTACTACAATCGAACTAGAAATAAAGAAAGACACAATGGAATTGGTTCTTCACTCTTGGTTTATGTAGCTTCAGATTTGCACACTTGAATCACACTCAAATTGCTTGCAAAACCGCCTAACTCTTTTGCTCTCAATTTAGTTTAACTTCTGCGTATGTGCAATTATATGTAAAAGAGAACAATTATTATTATTCATAGAGTTAGTAATAAGAGTTTGATTAAAACTCGAATTGCTGATCCTTCATCAAATTCGAGTCCTAGAACAACTCAAACTCCAATCCTTATCCTTGATCCGGATGTAGTTCTCTTCACATAAGGAGACTTCAACTCCTTATCCTATGCAACCTTTTTGATCAACTCAGAAGATATTATTTCTGATCCTTGAGACTTATCTTCTTCACACGTATGTCACATGTGTAAGCATATCGACACTGTGTCTCACATATCAATACTGTGTCTCACATGATGGACCTGGTTCATGACTGAGTTTATTTTGTCAATTTCAAAACTTCATCTGAACTTGGGCCAACAAATTCCCCCTTTTTGATGACGATAAACTCTGTGCTTTTATTGATCCGAGACCCCGTGGAACTCATTTCACACTGTAATTTAACTTATCATTAAGGACCATGTTTAATCAGGTTATAAACATCACACTATTTCAGATTACAAAGTAAAGCACAATATCTCTTCCCACTTTTGGGATCATCGAAAAGTTGCATATTATATGAATCCCAGGTGTTAATTATTACTTATGGCCACTGGGGAAACTGCAAGTGAAAATATGATTTAGTTAATCAATAATTAGCTTCACAAAAAAATTAACTATTAAGATCAGAAGTTTCATAGAACAAAAGAAAACAAAGCACATTGTCATTGACTAGGAGATGTTTCTACAAAATAGACCACAAAAAGAAAAATAAACATCCAACCATGAGCAAAAAAACAGAGAAAAGTCCCGAATCTGGGTCACTGAGGGGGTTTCTAAACTGGTTCTAGGGCTTGGAGGAACTAGAGGGTTGGGATTGATGAAGAATGAGCATTGTTTGGAGCATCTTTTCACTCTTTTCTTTTTCTTTTGCTAGCTCATCTTTGAGGTAATTTATTTCACTTTCTAGTTCAGCAATGCGAGCCTGGAGCCTAGCAAATTTTGCATCTTTAGTGCCACACTCTAGAATCAATGCCTTAGCTTTGCTGTTCATAGGATTCTTCAAGGATGAATCGGGTTCAACTGGGGTTACACTTAGCAGATAGTCACAAGCCTGCAGAGTTTTAATTCTAAAGTGCTCTTTGCTGGAGGCCATCTCCCACTTTTTCAATGGCACATCTAGCTTGTCCAAGACAGTTGTCAGTATAAACTCATAAGGTGTGGCATGAGCCTTGGAGCCATTTATCACTCTATACAACAACTTAACAATGAAAGCAGGCCAGTTAATCTGCTTTCCTGTCACAAGACACTCCAGAAGGACCGGGTCCATATAATTTGCAGTGTGTCTTCTCTCCTGTCTGGGCAGCAAACACTTGTTCACAAACTCAAAAAGCACCTTGTGCTTAGGCTTCATTTCCCTCTTTTGCACAAACCTAGCCTCAGGCACTTCTTCAGCAAACTTGGTATCAAAGAAATTTCTGGTAATTTGGAGAGCAGAAGGGAGAGAATCTAGACAAGGCCATCTTTGCCTAGTATAGTCATCATAGCCCTCACAGGGTATGTCTAGAATTTTGCCCAATTTAGGTGCATCAAACTGCACCTTTACTCCCTTTACCAAACTGGTAACAACCCCATTCACTACTGTGGCATTTTCCATAAACTCTATCAGCTCTTTTCTTGCCAGCCTGCCATCTAGTTGAAGAACCATGTCTTTCCACCCATGTGCACTCAGGGCATCAACCAATCTCTTCATGCCTGGCTCCTCCAGGTCTTTCAGAATTCTTCCTTTCAATATCTTTCTCCTGCTAAGGAGGACAAATCTGTCCTGTTCCTTTTCAGATTCCTCATTTTCTTCTTCCTCTCCACTCCATGCTTCTTCTTCCTCAGGAACTTTCACTTGTTTATCTTTGACTGTAGATCTGGTTCTTTTTGCCAGGGAGGGTTTAGCAGTTACAGATTCTGAAGACTTCTTGGCAGAAGTCTTGGATTTCTTTGGTGTAGAAGCGTGAACCTTCTCAGTTGTACCTCTTTCCTGATGGATCAGTTTCATCTCCTCCTCCTCTTCTTCTGCAGCCACAGAACTTTCCACAACTTTAGCTTTTCTCTTTTCCTTCTTGTTTTTCTTGCTTGCCTCTAGGGCTTTCTGCAATTCAACCTCACTTTGCCTTACCCTTCTTCTAGTAGCTCTCACCTTTGGTGCTGAAGGGACAATAGACTTAGGAGATGATACCTTCCACTTCTTTGTTGGCTTAGAGGCAGTTGGAGCCTTTTGAGAAGAAGCTTTGCGCTTCTTGTGATCATAGCTTGCTCCAAATTTCTTTAGAATGTCATCCAAGGTTTCTTGCACAGATGGACTAGGTGCATCTTGTTGTTCACTCAGGTGCACAAGACCTTCAACAGCCTCCCAGATTCATTTCCCCCTGGCTTGTTGCCACTCTCCTCAACTCCTCCACAAATTGCAAGAATTTTACCTTTCTTTTTCTTTCCCTTCCTCTTCGATTATCCATCACTTACATCTCTCACAGCTCCCACCAACACAAACCTATCATCTACTTTATCCACTACGTTAGAAAAAACATAGCATGTATTTACCTCTTTAGGGGTTTCTTGATTCTTGTCTGAGTCAGAAGACCCACGTTTTTCTCCATCATTTGCAAAGACAAAAGCTTCAGACTCAGAGCTTGAGTCAGATGATTCCTTTTTAGAGCTTTCCCCTTTTTGACTCGCTTTTAATTTTCGTTGAGAGTTGTTCTCAGAGCACCTGTAGCTACAGTCTTTCTTGCCAATATTTTCTGCAGGCAGAATCTAGGTTTAAGGTTGTCGCTAGGAGGTACAGATGAAGATGTGTTAGGAGATGCTGGTGGGGGATTTAATGGATTTTCTTGAGGATTAGTCATGGCGGAGAAATTTTGGAGAATTTTGGGAGTTTTGGAGAATTTTAGAGAGAAGGGAGATTATTAAAGGTTTAAGCTTAATGACGGCTATGGAAAAATAGGGGTATGTGGAGTGTATTTAAAGTAGAGTATGATTAGGTGCAGAAATGGCAGTCTTTTTGCAGTGGTCAATCAGGATTCTAATCCCATTAGGACTCCGGTCTTTAAGAGATAATTGATCAACGCTAGCTTTTAGGAAATAATCCCGTTTTATTTAGAATTCTAAGAGAATAAAATTGGTTCAATGCTCAACGGTTATAATTTTAGGAGTTTGGTTAGGATAGGACTTCTTCTCATAATTGGAATATTTATTTTTCTAATTGTGCAATGTATAGAAACATACCTGACCTTTTCTCATGAGCATATATTGATGAACCAGGTTCTTCAAGTAGAACTTCTCTTGATTATGCCTCATATATCAGAATAGAAAAAAACTTTGTAAGAGATCAATGAATTAATATAATCACATATCACAAGAGTATACTGATTAGAGTATGAGACTGAGTAAGTATTAGTCTAGATATTTACATAAAGTCAGAACTTCTAACCAAAAATGTTTTTTTTTTCATTTTCTTCTTTTTTTTTCATTTCATTCTGAACTGGTTCCTTTTAGGTGATCTTAATCATCCCTAATTCCAACCTATTCCTTTCAAAGTTTTTCCTATTCAGTGCTTTGGTGAAGATGTCAGCTATTTGTTTATTAGTAGCACAGAATTCTATTTAGATTAATCCTTTCTCATAATTATCTCTCAAGAAGTGGTGTCTAACATCTATGTGCTTGGTCCTTTTATGATGAACAGGGTTCTTTGTCATACTTATAGCACTAGTGTTATCGCAAAATATTGGTATGCATCCCACTTCTATTCCAAAATCTACTAATAGTTGTTTAATCCACAGCAGTTGAGCACAACAAGAAGCTGCAGCCACATACTCAGCTTTAGCAGTAGATAGGGTACTGAATTTTGCTTCTTGGTAGCCCATGATACAAGACATGAGCCAAGGAAGTGTGCCATACCTGAGGTGCTTTTTCTATCCACTAGGAAACTTGCATAGTCAGCATCAACATATCCTACTAGATTGAAATTACTACCTTTAGGGTACCAAAGGCACAATTCAGTAGTGCCTTTCAAATATCTCAATATCCTCTTGACAGCAGTCAAGTGAGACTCTTTTGGATTTGCCTGAAAATGAGCACATAGCCCTATACTGAAAATAATGTCAGGTCTACTGGCGGTAAGATACAAAAGTGAACCAATCATACCCCTATACAACTTCTGATCAACTGATGAACTAGGTTCATCAATATCTAATTTAGTGGCAGTTGCAATAGGTGTATCTATTTCTTTAGAATCCTCCATTTTAAACTTCCTGATTAGTTCTTTTGTATACTTCTGCTGATGAATCATGGTTCCATTTTGACTTTGTTTGATCTGCAATCTTAAGAAGAAGTTAAGATCACCCATCATGCTCATTTCAAATTCGCTTCCCATTAGTTTTGCAAACACTTTGCTTAGCTTGTTAGTGGTGGCCCCAAAGATTATGTCATCAACATAAATTTGTACAACAAGAAGGTCCTTAGCTTTTTCCCTTAAGAATAAGGTACTATCTATTTTACCTCTCTTGTACCCATGCTCCAGTAGGAATTTTGACAGTCTTTCATACCATGCTCTTGGTGCCTGTTTGAGTCCATAGAGAGCCTTGTCCAGCTTGTACACATGTTCAGGACATTCTTTGCTTTCAAACCCTGGAGGTTGTTTCACAAACACTTCTTCCTTCAAGTACCCATTCAGGAAGGCACTTTTGACATCCATTTGATGAAGAGTGAATTCCATATGTGCTGCAAAAGTTATGAGAATCCTGATTGCCTCTAGTCTTGCAACTGAAGCAAATGTCTCATCATAGTCTATTCCTTCCTCTTGGCTGTAACCTTGGATTACCAACCTTGCCTTGTTCCTTATGACAATTCCATCTTCATCAAGTTTATTCCTAAAGACCCATTTAGTGACAATGACTGATCTATCCTTGGTTCTTGGAACTAGGTGCCAAACTTGACTTCTTTTAAACTGGTTTAGCTCATCCTACATTGCATTCACCCAATCTGCATCCTGCAAAGCCTCAACTATATTTTTAGGTTCAATGATAGATAAGAAAGCATCAAAAGCACACGGATTCTTTAATTGTGATCTGGTTTTGACTCAAGATGTTGGATCAGTGATAATGCTCTCAATGGGATAAGAACTTTGATACTTGTGAGGTTTCACAATCAACTGGTTTTGCTGAATGTTTCAGCAATTTGATGAGGAACAGGTTCATGAACAGGTTCCTTTAAGGTGTTTATTTTAATTCCTCTTTGTTTTCTTCCCCCTGTCAGGTTGCCCTGTAAGGAAGAACGTGTTCCATTACCAGTTCCTTCTGTAGGTGTCACTTTGACTTGAGCTGATGCTTCAGCCAAGTCTTTGACCAGTCTAATGGCTTCATCTTCATGTTCCTGTCTCTCAAAAAGTATGTTAGTTTTATCAAATACTACATGCACACTTTCTTCTACACACAAATTTCTTTTATTAAACACTTTATAAGCTTTGCTATGTGACGAATATCCCAAGAATACTCCCTCATCACTTCTAGGATCAAACTTTCATAGGGAGTCTTTTCCATTATTGTGCACATAGCACTTGTAACCAAAAGCCCTAAGATGGGATATGTTTGGTTTTCTCCCTTTAAGTAACTCATAGGGAGTCTTCTCTACTAGAGGTCTGGTCATGCATCTATTTATGATGTAATATACAATGTTTACAGCCTCCGCCCAGAAGCTGTGAGGCAATTTGCTAGATAGTAACATTGTTCTAGCCATATCTTCCACAGTTCTATTTTTCCTTTCGACTACTCCATTTTGTTGTGGAGTCCTGGGGGTAGAGAAATTGTGATCTATGCCATTTTCATCACAAAATTCAGAAAACTTAGAGTTATCAAACTCAGATCAGACCTAATGGATGCAAGATGATTTCCTAATTGTTTCTGAGTCTTCCTAACAAATGCAGAAAACATGTCAAATGCTTCATCTTTGGAAGTTATAAATAAAACCAGGTGAACCTAGAATAGTCATCAACTAGCACCATTACATACTTCTTTCCACCTGCTTCCCTCTTGCACATGCCTCACAAACTTTGTCTTCCTTGAACTTGATATTAGGTAACCCTACAACCAAGTCCTTGGAGACTAATTTGTTTAGCTGATTTAGACTGGCATGACCAAGTCTTTTGTGCCATAGGAGGGGATTATTAACTAACACACTTAAGCAAGTGAGTGCATTTTCTGAAAGAGTTGACAAATCTACAATGTAAATATTGTTAACTCTTTTTCCCTGCAAAACAATCTTGTCAGTGGTAAGGTTAATCACAAAGCATTTGGTGGAGGTAAAAGCCACAAGGTTACCTCTGTCACACAATTGTGACATACTTATTAAGCTATATTTCAAGCCATCTATCAGGTAGACATTCTCTATGGAATGAGAATCAGTCTTGCCTACCTTTCCAACCCCAATGATCTTACCTTTCTTTCCATTACCAAAGGAGACATTACCTCCTTTTATGTCCTCAAGTGAAATGAACTGGTCCTTGTCCCCAGTCATATGTTTTGACCAGCCACTATCCATATACCATATTTGGCTCCTCCCTTTCACTTGGACCCGCAAAAGGAAATTAGGGGTTAGTCTTAGGAACCCAAACTAGTTTGGGTCCCTTTCTATAAGCAAAAGGATGAATTAAATTCCGTCTTGCCCATCCTGGCGACCTATTCTTTTCTTTAACAAAAACTTTGTTTGGTCATTTCTTTTGCATTACATTCATATTTGTAATGGCCAGTCTTACCACAGTGTGTGCAGATTTTATTTTCAGGAAGAGTGAGGTACTTGATTTTTGGATCCCATTTAGGAGCTTGAGTTCCATAGCCAAGTCCTCTTTTGTTACTGCTAGATGCTCTTGCAACTAGGAGAGAGCATCAGAGGCTTTGTTCTACTTGCAAGTTCTGTCTAGTTCATGTTTTACCTTTCCTAGATCTTCTTTTAAGACTTTGATGAATTCATCTTTCTTGTATAATTCATCTTTCATTTTCCCAAATTTTCTTCTAGAGTGAGACATGTGTGATCATGTATCTTCTTTCCTGTTCCTAATTTCAGTTTCAGACTTTCAAACTTAAGTACTAGGACACTGTTGTCAAGTTCAAGAACCTGGTTCTTCAACTCAGCATTTTTGTTATCACACTCATTTGCCCTAGACTCTAGAATTTTACATTTTGCTTTTAGAATCACACATTCCCTAGACAAAACTTCCTTCTCATTATTAATTATCCCAGACTCATCAATGAAGTCTGTTAATAGCTCAGCCAACCTTTCTTTAGACAAGAATTTAATCTTGTCTTTGAGATGAAGAATACTTACCTCTTGTTCGTCATCTGATTCTCCAATGGCCATTAGTGCTTGCTCCTCCTTAGCTTCATCTGAAGTTTCTCCCCATGCAGCAACCATAGCCTTCGTTGAACCTTTGTTTCTCTTTGGTTGAACCTGTTCCTTCTTCCTGTTCCTTCGTATTCAATTTCCCATTGAGGGCAGTTTTTGATCATGTGGTCAGTCTTACCACACTTGTAGCATCTCTCATTGGTCTGTTTCTCCGGAGTTCTTGATTTATTAAAGTTTGTACCTCTTAAAGAACCCTTTCCTCTCATCAGGTACTTCTTGAAATCCCTAGTGATTATAGTAACTTCATCATCTTCCAAATCTGTACCTTCAGCAATTCTGAGAGCTAGACTTCTCTCCTTTTTGGGGGTATCCATTTTCATGGTTTGTCTCCTCATTTCATAGGCAGTTAAATTTCCAATTACTTCATCCAGTCTGAGGGTAGCAATGTTCTTGGATTCCTGAATGGCAGTGATCTTGCTTTCCCATGTGACTGGCAGAACTCTTGTCAGAATCTTCTCAACCTTGTCTTCTTCAAGGATAGTCCTTCCAAGAGATTCAAGTTCATTTGTCAAAGTGGTGAATCTAGTATACATCTCCTGGATAGTTTCTCCTTCCTTCATAGTGAAATTCTCATATTGAGAATACAGAAGTGTTCCTCTTGATCTTTTCACTTGAGGTGTTCCTTCATGAGCCACTTGTAGAGTGTCCCATATTTCCTTAGTAGTTGTACAACTTTGGATCCTATTGTACTCGTGTGGTCCTAGTCCACGTACAAGCCACTTCTTGGCCTTAGCATTTTTCTCCCATTTCCTCAGGGCCTCAGCAGTACAATCAGCCCTTGTTTTTGGCACATCAATTCCTTCAGCATTCTTCTTAGTGGTTGCTAGGGGACCGTCAGTGACTATGTCTCAAAGCTCATAATCTTCCCCTATAATGTGATCTCTCATTCTGTTCTTTCACCTAGAATAGTACAGACCATTGAAAAGTGGAGGCCTAACAGTGGATTANACAAGTATAGTGGACGCAAGGTCAAGAGGCCCAAGAAATCAGGACCACCATTTTAAAACTAATGAATCTTTCATAGTCAAGAACAGGAACAGAACAATTTTAGCAAATAGTTCATGGAAGGACGAACATCTCCAAATGAAGCTCTCAAATACTTGATTTCCTTCTAATATACTTGTAATCATGTTATTGTTAGTTTCATTATAGGGAATCAATATCCTATGTTCAACACAAGGTACTACAGCCCCTAGTTGCATTTCTTATTGCCAACATAGGGTACGATATCCCCTAGTTGCATTTTAGAGTGCCACGAGCCTCATTTTACTGCAAACATAGGGTACTGATGTTCTAAACATCAATACCACACAAGAGGGGGGGTGATTTGTGTGATACCTAATTTTCGCACTAGAAGAACCTGGTTCTTCTAGATGTACTTACTATGACTGTTTGCGGAATTAAGAGTGCATAAAGTAAAGAACACTAAGATTTTTACATGAAAAATACCTGGCTCAAAAGGTGAAAAAACCACGACCTATTACTCAGTAGGATTTTTCCAAACTTCCACTAAAATCACTAAGCCAAAACTGCATTTACAAAACTCTTTGTAAACCTAAGGATTAACTCTAATCCCGTTGTAGCAACCAGTCTCTAACTGCTGCGACAACTTCAAGTTAACTCTAACTTGAATACTCAACGTACCTATTACAATTTCTTCTATGAAAGCTGAAAGGTACAATATGAAAATACCTACTACAATTGAACTAGAAAAAAAGAAAGACACAATGGAATTGGTTCTTCACTCTTGGTTTATGTAGCTTCAGATTTGCACACTTGAATCACACTCAAATTGCTTGCAAAATCGCCTAGCTCTTTTGCTCTCAATTTAGTTTAACTTCTGCGTATGTGCAATCACCTGTAAAAGAGCACAATAATTATTATTTATAGAGTTAGTAATCAGAGTTTGATTAAAACTCGAATTGCTGATCCTTCATCAAATTCGAGTCATAGAACAACTCAAATTCCAATCCTTATCCTTGATACGGATGTAGTTCTCTCCACGTAAGGAGACTTCAACTCCTTATCCTATGCAACCTTTTCGATCAACTCAGAAGATATTGTTGCTGATCTTTGAGACTTATCTTCTTCACACGTATGTCACATGTGTAAGCATATCAGCACTGTGTCTCACATATCAACACTGTGTCTCACATAATGGACCTGGTTCATGACTGAGTTCATTTTGTCAATCTTCAAAACTTCATTTGAACTTGGGCAAACAAAGGATAAAGGGTAATACATGTTGCGACTCCTGTCTTGCCAATTCACTATCTATGCAATTGTTTAAGATATCTCAAGCTGTGTATCTTCCCAAACCATGCAGCTTTTCTTCAGTGAGGTAGATGAACTTTCTAAACTAAATTTTTGACTAGGTATCGAAATGAATCGTCATCTTCTTGTAGCATTTTGGTGGGTCTCTAATTCTACATTAAGAGGAGGGAATTGACACTAATGCTTTAAATGCTCTGCCCAATATACTTTAGAAATAGTGAAGTTTAATTTGTTTTCATTCTTTTCTTGCCTCATTTATTTATTTTGCTTTTGGGGTGTTACTGAGTGGAAGGTGGGTTATATATAGTTGAAATATTGAGTTCTGAAAAATTGACCAGTTGCATCAAAATCCACTGAAGGATGCTTTTATCGAAGATTAAGCTTCTCCATAATGTCCTAACTATCACATTAGAGGTGGCAGGGTCTTTAGAAATTATGTTCCTAATAGTTTCTTCTAATTTTCTGACTCTTAGCTTGCTTGTACTTTCTTTCGGGTTATGTTATTGTTACTATTCTGTTGTCGCATTTCATCCTCTTGTGCTGAGGGTCTATCGGAAACAGCCTCTCTACCCCTAGGGTAGGGGTAAGGTATGCTTACACACTACCCTCCTTAGACCTCATTTGTGGGATTATACTGAGTTGTTGTTGTTGTCTGCTTCTGTAGGATCTGATATGGTATCACCCATAGCATTTGTTTTAGATTAAAAAGTTACATAATGTCTTACATTATCTACTTTTGAAAAGTCATAATATCTTTATACGTTAGTATTTAACAAGAATGTACCTGTTATATATAGTTTTGTACAAATTTATTTTTCTTTCTTGTTCAGAATAGTTTATACTGTCTAAAATAGGCAGAAAGAATTACAAGCTCTATGATACTTTATGTCGCCCAGTTTAAGTTTGATACTTCTATGGAACTTCTAAAGCATAATCAGTATGTTTCTATATACAAATTGCATAAACCTTTTTTAATGTAATCCATTATACGTAAAAGTTAAAAATAAAATTTGATTTATTCAAATTATTAAGGTTCCTTAAAACTCATTCATCTTCTCCATTTATTTGAATATTGTGTTGTTCAATTTTTAACCTACTGTTGTTAGGAAAATAATATAGCCAAAAAGAGTTATGTGCTCTTACTATAAGGTTGATAATATCGGAAAAGCTGCTTTTCTAAATCTCCATCCATCGTCTTTGTTTCTCTTTTGAACTTTCTAACTCCGTCAAAATATCACAATAGTACATGTAATGTACCATGGTTAGTCATAAAAATTATAGTGGAATGTGCATTAATTGATTAGAAATATGTAAGCCAATTCAAGAGGCTCTTAGAAATGTGCCAAATGTGGTAAACAAGAATGAATACGAGTGGTTGGTAAAGGAACATTTTTCTTAGAAAGTTTTTAGGTTTGACATGTAATTCTTAGTTATATATTTTAATATTCATACTATGATATTTTGTTTGAATTTAGTTATAACATTTCAATCCAATATTGTTACTTGAATATAGGCAAGAAGCAACAGGAACACAACTAATAGAGCTAAGCTAAAGATGCTACATCATATTGGTAGCAAGCCAATTAGAGAAATTATTTATCAAAAGGTGTTATCATAAAATCTCAATTCTTTTCTTTGAATATTCAAAGACATTATTTGACATTGTTTAATTTTATGTGCAGGGCGGAAAACATGGCAAACCTCCAGATTTGGCAACTATTTTCTTTGAGACTCGCAAGAAGAATAACACACTTGTTGATTTTGAAACAATTGAGAAACATGTACGGGTTAATTCAACATCTACCTTACTTTTAGTTGTACTAGTTCGGACAAAAGAACTCATTATATACTTTGCAGGCTCAAATTCAAGAACTGGTAATGTCTGAACCGTCTCTTCCTAGTAAAGAGATTATCGAAAAATGCTTTGGACCTCAAACTCGTAGCCATGTATTTGGCTTTGGAGGTGGAGTTAACCCAAAAGACTTGGAAGGTGGCTCTTCCTCGAAGGCTGAACTAATATCCGAGTTACGTTCAACTCGAGAAGAAAATAAATCTTTGAAGGATCGTGTGTCCACATTGGAAAATGATATGAAAGAAATGAAGCAATTTGTATTGGCTCAGAACTCCAATGTCCAGCCTCCAACATCAACCATTCCAGGAGAACGATCATTTGATGAACCTACCAAGTTAGTAACAACTTACTCGGAATATTAGTTCATTTGGTTGCTGATTGAGCATTTGCTACTTTTCTACATATTTCAGCATCTTTTAACTTTCAATACAACTAGTCTACACATAAGACAATTCATCTATAGTGACTTTAATAAGAAGAAATATAAGTAAATTAGCTGAAAATTTACTGAAACAAACATTCAGTTTGGTGTAAAAGTAATCTGCTAGTAAATTTTTTGTGTAAAAGTAGTTTGCTAGTAAATTTTGGTGTAAAAGTGTTCTGCTAGTAGTCAGTTTGAGTGATGTACTAGTTATTTTTAGTATAAGAATAGTCTGCTACTACATCTTGATCAGTATGTAGATTTATACATAGAAGGCCTTAAGATGGAGCTTGCTTCTGTGTGAAAAGATCCTCACAATCTCTTCATCCTCAATGAAGTCATTTGCTCGAACCATTAATTTTTGTATAAAAGCAGTATGCTAGTAAATCTTGATCAATATATAGATCTTCATAATTTATTAAGAAGAAGGATGTAGTAGTTTGCTTGTTTTTGGCTTCTGTCTGAGTGATGTACTAATTTTGAATTAAGATCAGCCTTAAACATATATTAAATTATGTGCAGCTTTAAACAAGTATTGAATTATTTTTAGCCTTAAACAAGGATTGAATCATGTTCAGCCTTAGTAATTAGTTCATTAAACTGATAATCAATGAGACAAAAGATTGTAGAAGTTGGCCTATGAGATGGAATGCAAAATGAGAAGACAATAGGAAATGGAACTTTCTCCAAGAGAGAATGCACATTCATTTTGGTACTTTCTCCAATTTGCCAATTGGTCTGCCACAGTTTCTATTCATTTTGGTAATTTCTTTCTATCTTTTCTGAAGAATAACTTTTGCATCCTTTTTTTCAGGTTTTGGAGACTATAATTTACAAGTCAAATGTAGCTTTTGGAGATACATATACAAGATGACTATCGTTTTGCGATGATATATTTTTGCAAAACTTTATTATTATATTTCTAATCTAAGAATGTTAGTTAGTTGTTTTTGCTTTGGGTTTTTGTAAAAGATATTGAGACTTACATCATGCCTATATATATACATCTTGCTATTAACATGAAGTTACTTAATTTTTGTAATAGAAATGTTTATCTTTATATTATCTTTTGTGACCATGGTTTTTAGATAATTATTGATTAAAATTGAGATTTATTGCAGTAAACCTTTAGGAACCAGCTGTAATGTCTTCATGGACCAGACTAATTGTCTTTAAAGTATTCATTTGATTAATTAATAATAGATACTAGTGTATAATTAGGGACCGGAAAAGTAGTCCACAAAAAGTTTTAGGGACTACAAAAATCCGGTAGCTAAATCAATTAAGGACCAGATACTGATTAGTTAAGATATTATTTTTCTTTTATTGGGGACCAAAAATCCGGTCCTTAAAAATATTTTAGCGAAGGGATCAATTCTGGTCGCTTAAAGCCTTTAAGGACCAGTGCCTATGCCTGTAGCTATAGACCTTTAGCGGCGAAGCCTACAACGACGGGTCGCGACCAGGTGAAGCTGGTCGCTGTTTCTCGTTAAGGACCAGATTTCGATTTTTAGGAACCATTTTTCTCGTCACTAATGGCCATTTTTCCTGCAGTGGATAAAAGTTCAAGCTCCAAGATCAATAAGCTCGCACGATAAGAATGAAGGAAGTGAGATTGTCCTAATAGTTCCGTAGCCTCTCGAAGATAAGTACAGATATCTCCGCACCGATCGACAAGACTCAACTAAACTCACTTATGACTCGTAGCACCTATGAACTTAGAGCTCTGATAACAACTTGTCACGATCCAATTTTCCCTCCGTTGGGTTTCGTGACAGCACCTAGTCTTAAGGACTAGGTAAGCCTAATATTAACAGAAGAACAACAATAATAAATAACATCTTAAATTTTTTTTGGAATGAATCCTTTATACGATGAGCATATTCCCAAAACCCAGTAGTACAAGTCATAAGCTCTACAGAGTTTCACTACCACCTCTAAACACAACCGTATGGAAATAATTGCAACAGTGTGAATATAAAATAGGAAGGTGACTCCGAAGCATGTGAACGCAGCAGCAGGTCTACCTTGAGTCTCCTCGGCAAGAATCCGCACAACTACTAGTGATCAATACCTAGATCTGCACAAAACAAATGTGCAAAAGTATAGTATAAGCACACCACAACAGTGCCCAGTAAGTATCAAGACTAAGCTCGGTAGAATAGTGACGAGGAACAGTTAAAACACCAACTAGTCGAATATAAAGAACATGATATTTATATAGAGACTACGCGATATGACTAATAATATTGTAATTACAAATAAGGGAAGAGAATAACAATCACTTAGCAGAACACCATAAGGAAAACAAAGAAAGGTAAGCGAGAATACAACCCAAATCCAAAATCACAAATACAATAAAGACAAGTCATAACTCAACAACTCCGATAGTTTTCACCTTGAGCTTTAACCAACAAGCGTCAATCAAATATTCAAGCCTTTAAGCGATAAAAGAATTTCGAAATATACTTCATTCAAATAATTGTTCTTTTCAAAAAGAGTCCCTTCAAAATAAATGCTTTTTGAATATAATCTTTTCAAGTAGATAACCTTTGCATATCAATCACTCTTTGACACCTCATCTCATAATCAGACAATACAGGTCTCAATACCTGAACCCTAACACTTGGCATCCTGTGACCTTATCACACCTCCTAATCAACTAACAACTCACGTGCCCAAAAGAGACATTCTCACATGGAAGGCGAACAACAAGGGTGTGCGTCTATACTCAGAAATCTCAAGGAGCCTTCTATCCGATAAGGGTGATTAACCATGTGTATGCTTGTGCAAGTGTCCTAACATAGTTCATGCCAACTAGTAATTATAAGGAATAGAACAGACAACACCTATAATGTTTACACAGGGATAGGATCAATGAAACATCAACTCAAAACACAATAATTTTTAACAGGGGATCTCCCAGGATATCATCCCGTAGTCCCAAATGCAAATACTCGGGGATCTCTCAATATCCTCAATATATGTGCTGGGGATCTCTCGGTATCCTAAGGATCTCTTAGTATCCTAAATATATATATACAGGGGAATCTCCCAGGTGCGGTCCCGTAGTCCCAAAAGTAAATATATATAGGATCGCCTGGGATGTCGTCCTGTAGTTCCAAATATAAATATCCAGTGGATCTCCCGGGTGTCGTCCCGTAGTCCATCTCATAATGTGCAGGGAAATCTCCCGGATGTAGTCCCGTAGTCCCAAAAGTAAATATGCAGGGGGATCTCCCGGAATACCGATCCGTAGTTCCAAAGTAAACATGTAGGGGGATCTCCCGGAATACCGATCTGTAGTCCCAAAGTAAATACGCAGCGCAACCAATAGAAATAATAGTTACAGCACAACAGAAAACTCGTACATCACCATAATACATATAACCACAACATGACAATAATATAAGTGAATAAACTAAAGGTCTATAAATCACAAGGAAATGGTAGAACCAGCTCAAAAGGAATAACTATAGAATAGAATGCTTTCATAAAGGAAACAGTTCAACAACGGTAAAACTAACATATAGCAACAATCCAAAAATATACAAGTCAATAACAAGGAAATCAACACGAGTCAAGTAGTCCCAAATAAAGGCAAGTCAACAAGATATAAATTATCTGACTCATTTTAAGGTTGGACAAATTTTGAGGATATTCGAAAATTTAATTAAGCGAAGATGATCTTAGCTTCACTTAAGACTAAAAAATTTCAGGAGGGGTAATAAAAATTCTCAAATAAGATAAGCAACTATGAAATGATAGCATGACAATAGGAGAGGCAAAATTCTTTAGTTAAATCAATTAGGAGTCAATTAGACAATAAGAGTGAATCATAAAGCAATTAATTCAAATTAAGCATGTAGAGGTGAAACAAATAAATTGAAAGTCATGTCAAGAACACATTCCTACACAGTGAATATAAAGACCTAAGAACTATAAAAGGATAAATTTTCCATAAATAAGTCTGAGCACGCACTCGTCACCTCGCGTACACAAACTACAATCTACATAGAAGACTCAAATCCTAAGGGAAAGTCCCCCACACAAGGTTAGGCAAGATACTTACCTCAATCTGACAAATTCAATACTCAATTTAGCTTTTCCTTTACCAATTCATCAACGCTCTGCTCAATCTAGAAAAAAATGACTTGAATACATCAAACAATGCAAGAGAAAATAATTTCAATTAACAAAACTATGATTCTTATACAATTTGCAAAAAGTCAACAAAAGTCAACTCCCCGAGCCCGCACCTCAGAACCCGATAAAATTTATAAAAAAGAATACCCATTCCAATACGAGTTCACCCATACGAAAACTATCTAATTTAGACACCATTTGGTCCCTCAAATCATCATTTTACATTTTTGAAAGATTTCACAATTTTTTCCCAAATTTTCCTTTAGATTATCATGAATTTGATGTTAAATCTAAGATATAATCACAATATATAGTTGGAAATTAGTTAGAGACACTTAACCAATGATTTGGTATGAAAATCTTCTCTCAAAATCGCCGACTCCTAGAGTTAGGGTTCAAAGAATATGAAAATGAGCAAAACCTCGAGTTACGCAGCTGAAAACAAGTTGTAGATGTTGCATTTGCGATCCAGAGTTCGCAATTGCGAACCCTTACAAAATCTAGGAAATACTTCGAAATTGCGAACAAGGAAGGGCTAGAAAAGGTCGCATTTGAGACAAAAAGTTCGCTATTGAGATGGATATGTTCGCAACTGCGACCACGCCAGAAGCAACAGTTTTTCCCGACACAAAAATGAGCATAACTTCCTCATACGATGATTATTTTTGCTACGGATCCGTAATTACGATACAGATCTAATGGTTCAATAAAAACTGAATTTAGAACTCATTTTCGTAATGTGGTACCCTTTATTCCCAAAGATACGACGTTGAAATATCAAATAAGAGCGCAATACAACCCAAAACACACCCGAGGACCCCGGGACACCGTCTACACACAGAAAAAAGTCATATAACCTAAGATGGACTCTCTAGATGTCTCAAATCATACCAAACAATGCCGAAACAATGAATCACACCACGAATCGAGCTATGAACATCAAAATCTTTCAACTTCAAAAACTAGTGCTGAAACCGATCAAATCAACCCGGAATGCCGCCAAATTTTGCAGACAAGTCCAAAATGACATAACGTAGTTGTTCCAACTATCGAAATCACATTCTGACCCAGATATTACAAATGTCAACTATGGGTCAAACTTCTCCATTTTCCAAACTTCAACTTTTCCGACTTTCGCCGAAACGCCTCAAATTACTCTACGGACTTCTAAATCCTAATCCGGACACACGCCTAAGTCCAAAATCACCATATGAAGCTATTGAGACCACCCAAAACTCATTCCAGGGCCATTTACTGAAAAGTTCAATTCCGGTCAAATTCTCACTGTTTAAACTTCCAAAACTAGTTTCCTTCTTCCAATTTGACTCTAAATCATCCGTTAACTGAAATTAACCATGCACGCAAGTAGATAGACATATTATGAAGCTATTCAAGATCATACGTTGTCGAACAGAGCTTAAATTCACAAAATGGCTGCCCGGGTCATTACAAGTTTCAAATTTAAACAAGAGACATACCAGTTAAAGAAGAAAAATGTAGAATGTGAAAATAGGCGCAACTCCACTATCTAGCCTTGGATTTCAGCCGGCTAGGCAAACAGTTACCACAAGTAGCAAAGAAAGAAGAGAGAGTTTGAACGTATGTGTGTATTCTGAACTCTGTTCGTGTGTGGAAGTGAGAATAGAGGAGAGTATATATAGTAGTTGAGAGAAGAATAAAATAAGGTAAAGAATCAATCATTCAGTAATTAGAAAAAAATACATAATCAATCATGCATAAAATCAACAAGCTTTTCTTCTAATAAAGCGGTGACCAATTAATGATAAAGAGCATGGCATATAATTAAGGAAAGAAAATGAAATACTTAAGTACGGGGTGGGTAATTAAGAGTAAATAAACAAAAGTTCAATTAAGGGAACAATCAATGAGAATCAGCAACTACCACAGTTAATCATAAATAAGACAAGAAATAATCAATGGTCGTAAAAATAGGAAAATAACTGGAAATCAGTATATAGGTATTACCGTAGCAAATCAGTAAATAAGGATTCAAAATAGTACTAATTTAGGAAAAATGATATAGGTTTTCCATGAGTAAGCTAATACGCCAAGTATAAACGGAAAGAATAGAATCTGAAACCCTAATAGAGGCATACTAGGGTAAAATCAAAAGATATTCTAATTAAATGAAGAAGTAATCATGTAAATCAAAGCATAGAACATTTGCATGTATCAAATAACATGGATAAGTGCATAATCCAAACAAAGTGTCAAACATTGGGGGTTTTAGCATAGGCTAGTTAGGGTTAAGGAAGAACTCAACAAAAATCAATAAAAAAACATAGATACACGGGACTAAACACTTAAAACTAGAAAGCGTTTTGAAGAAAAGGATTTTCAGAAACCCAAGTTTAGAAAAGAGCGACTAAAATCAAAATAGTTAGTTAAAATAGGGGATTTTTAAAGGAAAACACTTAATAATACTCGAATCACCTCAGATCTATAAAGATCTGAGAAGAATCGAATAGTAGAGAACTAGAGTTTTCAGAAAATAGTAGAGATAAAGAGAATCGGTTAAAAACTCATGGATTCAAACGAAAAACAAGAGGAAATCTTTTCGTACAAATGAAAATGGGAGGAGACAGGCCAGTAAACGAGTTTCAAATTGGAACAGGTTGGCTTTTCTTGAGATCTTCTCAAGGACTCATGAAGTCGAAGAGCAATAAAGCATAGGAGACTAGAGGTGGTCGGAGAAGGAAAAGAAAACACCATAGGAAGGAGGCTCTCGCCGGTGATGATGATTAGGGTTTGAGGCTATCTGAGAGAGAAGATAGGAGAAGAGGATTTAGAGGCGGTGCAAATAAGAGAATTGGGTAGGGTTTGGGGGGTCGTTGGGCTAAAAAAGAAAGTAATAACGTGGACCGTTGACCTAGGAGATCAACGGTCGAGATTCAAAAGGGGAGGTGGGTTCCGAGTTTGGGTATGGATTAATAGGGTGTGGGCCGGGTTTTAAATTGTAGAATGAGGCTAGGAATTGGGGTCTGATTTGGCTATAATTTAAATAGAACGTTTTTCCTGTTTAATTTATAAAAAACAGTAGATAATTTCTAAAAAAATAATTTAAAAAGCTAAAATGATTTAGAATACATAACTAGTAATTTAAAAATACAGGATCTAATTTTATGCATATAAAACCTAATTATATCTTAAAATGGGCTAACATTGTAATTATATATAATTTAGCTTTAAAAGTACTAAATGTAATTGCAAAAATATATAAAAATTATCTTAGCCATATTTTGGCATTAATATAGAAATACAATAGATGAATTGTCAAAATAATAATTTTTGAAATAATTATTGGGGATTTTATGGATAAAAAAAGAGAAAATTAATTAGTTTAAACCCTTAAAATTACGGGAAAAAAATAAAACCTTGAGTATGCTTATATATGCTATTTTGAAGATATTTATATATATTTAAAATATATAGAGAAAAATTGGGTATCAACAGCTAGCCCTCTTTACTCGGGAAGAATGAAAGAGTTTCGGGGTAAAGAAATGATGACCAGTTTTGACCAAGTGAAATGGTTTGAGAAATTAGGCCACACCCTGGCTTCTGAGCTGCCTACATATCCCTGGTTTTGCAAGAATCAAGCCGTATGTAGTTCCGGATCCATTGTCACAGTAAACCGATGAAGTCATTTCAAGAACGGACGTAACATCTAGAGCTGGGTGAGTGAACGGTTTACGTGAATGGTTAGGTTTAATATGGCTAAGGGAATTGGAGTGGGATCACTCCTGCTGGGAAGCCGTTTCTTGTCGGCTTACTTGCACTAAACGATACAAGCATATATTGCGTAATTAAACAAGATGCAAATTCCCGTTGGACCATGAATGTTTTTTCGGACGATAAGGATGATATCCTTAGACCATAATGTCCTAGGCCATGAAGCGTATGATAAGGGATTTGCAGGCCATGAAATGATGTTCTCGGGCTATGAGAATGATGCCTCTAAACTATGACGCCTTTGACTAATGATATGTAAAAGATTGAAAGAGATCCTCGGGCTATGACATGGTGTTCTTGGGCTATTAAGATGGTGCCTTCGGATGAGTTGGTGATATTTCAGCCCATGAAGGATGCAGTAGTATTATGCGGACAAGACAAAGCTTAGTCTTGCGAATTGAAAGGTAGAGCTTAGCCCGTAAGAGAAGCGAGATAAATAGTGCTTGGGATAGCGCTTAGTTTCGAAGAAAATTGGAGGTAGAGCTTAGCCTTGGAAGGCAGAATGGTAGCCTTATGCAAATTGGAAGGCAGAATAGTAGGCTTATGCAATTTAGATGTAAATGGAGACATCGCTTAGTCTCGGAAGGTAGAATGGTAGCCTTATGCAAGTTGAAAGGCAGAATGGTAGCCTTATGCAATGCAGATGCAGATGGAGGTAGAGTTGAACCTCGAAAGGAAGAATAGCAGCCTTATGTAAGTCAGAAGGCAGAATGGTAGCCTTATGCAAAGATGCAAATGTAGATGGAGGTAGAGATTAACCTTGGAAGGCAGAATGGTAGCCTTATGAAAATTGGAAGGCAGAATAGTAGCCTTATGAAATGCAGATGCAGCTGGAGACAATGTTTAGTCTCGAAAGTCAGCATGATAGCTTTATGAAGATTGGAAGGCAGAATGGTAGCCTTATGCAATGCAAATACAGATGGAGATAGAGTTTAGTCTCGGAAGGCATAATGGTAGCCTTATTCAAGAAATAAAATAACAAATGATAGTAGAGCTTTCTTAGCTGATAGTATATTGTGGCGTTGTGATTATTAGGAGCACTGTGACATACGGAACATCACTGGTGTGTGCTGATAATGAGTGTTGGCAAGTGCAATGGTTCTGAGAATTGTATTCTTGAACAATATTGGCCACATGGGTGTACAATATGTTTAATGATTTCGTAATCCTAGTGCCTGCATCCAAAGAAAAATCATGAGTTTTGCAAGGGGGAGGTTAGTTCATATCCCTGCTGGCTTTGCTTGACTCGTCCGGCTTTGATCTAGTGATACCGTCTGTATCATTGGGGCAGCGTTACTAAATAAAATAGTTTCAATGATAAACATGCATGATTTTGTAAAAGTATGACATAAGTATATGATTGAAAATAGTGTTTAAATGAATCTAAGAATGTGATATGGTTTAGGACATTGCAACTTCTCCTGCTACGGAATTTTGAGGGTCCTCCTCAAAATTCTGCCCTAGTTTGATGGGTTGACATTTTTGACTATTGCTTGTGCGATGATCGGCTGAAATTACTTTGGAATTTTGAGGGTCCTCCTTAAAATTCTGCCACAGTTTCCAATTTCGAGGGAAATGAAATTTTATTGAATTGTGACCGAACCCATAGGGCTACCTACGTATCCCCTCTTAAACAGGAATCAGGTCAGACGTAGTTCAATTTACATCATATAAGGAAAGCATAAATATTACACATAGTAACGCTTGACTGCATCTGAATTGATCGGCTTTGGCTAGACTTCTTCGTCCATTTCTGCAAATATGAGGGCTTCTCCGGTCAGAACCCGGTGAACCATGTATGGGCCCTGCCAGTTGGAAGAGAACTTCCCTTTGGCTTCATCTTGATGCGGAATTTTTTTTTTCAACACCAGCTGCCCAGTGTGAACTTTCTTGGCTTGACTCTTTTGTTGAAGGCTCTGGACATTCTTTTCTAATAAAGTTGTGTCAGGACCCTAGTTCACTAATCATGAACATGTCATGATGGCACCTAGTCCCCACGACCAGGTAAGCCAAGTATTGCAGAAAAGATATAATATTTGCGGAAAAACCAATTAAAACTGAACATATGAAAAATAACAACTGAGTATAAGGCCGTCCGGCCTGTAAAACTCTAAGAATATGCGGAAGTCTACAACTAAATCCCAAAACTCGAAAACTCACGGGAAAACACAGGCTAATAGAATTCCAATAAGTACTCTAATCTCCAGAATAACTACATCAAAAGTATGATAGGATAACAGCTCTACAACTAGAATAAGGAAGAAGGCTCTTCGGTCTGCGGACGCTGCAGATATACCTCGAAGTCTCCATATGTCTCATCGCCTCAAGGATAGTGCACCTGAGTAGAGGTACCTGTATGATCTGCACATGAAAAACATGCGCAGGAAGGGCATGAGTACACCACAGCGGTACTCAGTAAGTGCCAAGCCTAACCTCGGTTGGGTAGTGACGAGGAAAGGTCAGGGCCCTACTGAGGCAAAAATATAACAGTAGTAATAATTAACAATGTGGAAATCTGAAAAAATAATAAACGCAGCAGTGTAGTAAGGCAAATAAACGAAACAATGATAACTACCAAGATAAAGCAGAAACACAGGGTAACCATAACTCAATCTCAAGTACCAATGAGGGTCTCCCAGGATACCGTCCTGTAGCCCTCTCCTCAACTGTCCAATGGATCACCCGAGATACCGTCCTGTAGTCTAAATCTTGTACCAGTATCAAAGAATCTCCCGGGATACCGTCCCGTAGTCCAATCATTTATGTGCAGGGGATCTCCCGGGATACCGTCCCATAGTCCCAAAATAAAAGTGCAGGGGATCTCCCAGGATACCGTCTCGTAGTCCCAAAATAAAAGTGCAGGGGGATCTACCAGGATACCATCCCATAGTCCCAAAATAAAAGTGCAGGGGGATCTCCCGGGATACCGTCCCGTAGTCCCAAAATAAATGTTACAACCCATATTCATGTATGTTAGCTCATGCCATAAGGTAGTTGAAATAAATCCATGAAAGGATTATCTTTAAGATGATAAGAAGTTAATCCTATTGGTCTTAAATGATACAAAGGTGTATAAGGGTGGTTAACAAGTATTAGAAGTTAAACGAATCAAGGATGTTGTCAGCCGTATTTTTGGGTAAACCTAGAGGTTCTTAATACACTAAAGAGGTAGTGTTTTAAGGTATTTGAATCATATAGTATCCATATCATAAGTCTTGAATTCAAACAAGTTATGAGACAAAAGTCGACTAAAGTTGTCGCAACTTAGGTTCATGGTTTTACTTAAACTTTAGGTCAAATGTCATTAGACTTTTCACCAAATATAATTGGAATTATGGGGTGATATACCCACAAAATTGAATATATATGAGTCTAGTTTCTAACTCATTAAACCGTTCATCGATACGATCTCGGAGTAGAGAGATATTCACGTTTTTGCGAGACTGCGCCAAGCACCTCTCTATAGGGCCCACTAAGGCGGTTTAAGACATTTGGATATATATAGGACACCTCCAACCCGTTTTAAGTAATTTCTTTTCACTATTTTCAGACCTTAGAACCCTAGGAACACCCTCTCAAGGTTCTCTCAAGATTCAAGACCCAAACAAAGGGCAAACAACACAAATCAAGTGTTGGGAATCCCGTGGCGCTAGTAAGTCTCTTGTTCTTCTTGTTGTTGCTCATTTTTGTGTTGTTCCAGCTCGTGTGGGAGGTTGTTTTAAAGGTTTTATGTTCTTTAAATACTCCCTCATGTTCTTATATCAACCCTAGGTGATTTCAAGCCTCCTAAAGTGATTCTAGTGCCGAAAAACACTAATTGACCGCTAGTTTCGCTTTCTTGTTGTCGTGGCAGCATTGGAGGGATATTTCATGGAAATTTAAGGTCAAATTGGAGTTGTTCTTTATGTATAAAGGTAAGGAACCTCTTAATCTATATGTATTTAAGATTATCCAAGTTGTGGCTAAGCCATTGAAGCTAGAACTTGTGAAATATATATCGAAAGGCTTGGTAGTAATGCTATCGGTTGGTGGACTATTTTGGGAGACTCAATATGATTATTATTGATGTTGTTTGGGATTTTTGGTGATTGTTTTGAATTGTGAGAAGTCATATATATAGGGGAGGTTCTGTCCGTTTTAGCGTAAAATAGGTTGTGGTCGATACATAATGGTTATAACGCTTAAAAGATAACGATAGTATAGTTTCTCTTATTGTAGACTAAGGAGTGTGAAAATTGCATAGCTTGAGATATGGGAAATATATACAAGGTATGTGAGGCTATACCTTTCCTTATTTTGCATGACTCCGATTCTACATAATGTAATGAACGAGCTTCCAAAGATACTCTACTCTTAGAAGCTAGCAGTACTTACATTGTCTCCCATCTTATGGAATGATTGGTGTTAATGTTGCTTCTCTTAT
>MU756462.1:0-17594 GCA_026770625.1 Nicotiana glauca | reverse complement strand
TAAAGGTTTATAACGTAATTCCATGAGTCGAGCATGCATTATATATATATGTATCTATTTTACTCTACCGAGCCACGCTATAGACGGCCGGGTACGGCACCTACTGTGCAACCACTGATCAGTTGGATTTTATCGAGCTCCACATGGCCGAGTACGATCTACCGAGCCTTATGATGGCCGGGTACGTTTTTACCGAGCCTATTATGACCGGGTACGATATGATGATGATGATGCCCACAGAGGCGTTTGTTTTAAAAGCTTATGTATTTATACATATGTATCACGCATTTCATGTCAGTAGCCCTCAGATGTTACATATTGTATATTCTCTATCCATGCATACATTACTGTTCGTGTTTATGGTTCCCTGCCTTACATACTCAGTACTTTATTCGTACTAACGTCCTTTTATTTGTGGACGCTGCATGTCGTGCTATAGGTCCTGATAGACAGGCAGGTGTAGCTCCCCCACCATAGTAGGCTCTCCAGTTCAGCAGTGATTGGTGAGATCCCTTCTCCAGACTTGCCTTGGTCTTGGTATGCATTTTTGTTATAGACATTATGGGCATGTCGGGGCCCTGATCCGGCTATGTTGCTGCACTTATGTTCCTGTAAAGGCTCATATACATATGTCGACTCATGTATAGTTTGGTATGCCTTGTCGGCTGGTTTTTGTTGTATAGCCTTTCATGATAGCGTGGTAGCTCGTACCATATATATATAGTTTCTTGATTGTCTGGTCATCCCATGTTATGTAGGTTCATGCCATCATATTTTATTGTTGGTTGTCCATGATCCATGTCTACCATCTATATTGATCTCCTCAGCCCTAAAAGATAACATATAAGTTTAGATAAAATGTACGTTGGTGCTCAGCAAGTATGGTCGGGTGCTAGTCATGGCCCTCCAGTTTGGGTCGTGACAATAAAAGTGCAGGGGGATCTCCCGGGATACCATCCCGTAGTCCCAAAATAAAAGCGCAATCACAGCCAGAAACACACCAAGGGATAAGTATGAAAAAAAAAATGGAGTAGCAGATAGAGCTGGCCTAACATGCTTCAACAATTGAACAACTTAAGCAATTAGGCAATTATGTCAGTTAGACATGCTTTCCTAGTCTAGCACAAGTAATAAGCTTCAAGTAGGATAAGGAAAATAAGAATGAAAGTTAAATATTAACAACTTAAGTAAAACCGGATTTTTATCAATCGGCTCAAGTACTCTCTCGTTACTCACGTACAAGGCACTCAAATATCAAGAACAAATCCTAAGGGGAAAGGTCACCCTACACAAAGTTAGACAAGCCACTTACCTCGAACCGACTCAATATCACTAGAAACCGCGCCTTTGCCATGAGTATCTGACTCCAAATGTCCCAAATCTATTCAATTCAATTACATATCATAAATAATATTGCAAACAACTGATTCCACTATTAAATTTAGGGCTAGGGCACGAAAATAGATAAAATGACCAAAATGCCCCTCCAACCAGCGTCTCAGAATTGAATAATTTTTACATTTTCAGAACCCTCGTACTCTCACGAGTCTAACCATATAAAAATCTCCCAAATCGGAGGTCAAATGCCCCCTCAAAACCCCAAAGTTTGGTCTATGAACTTTTACCCCAAATTACCAAGTTTTTTGATCCTAAATTCAAATTCAAATGATGTATTTAGCTATTATAATGATGGAATATAATGAAAAGGGATCAAAGAAATATTACCTAATGATTTTCTCTCCAAAACCCACTAAAAATCGCCTTCTCCCGTACTCTCAATCGATTTTTCAAACTTATGAAATTAAACCCTCGAATTTTCTATTTTTGTCTAAAATTTCCGCTTCTGCAGACAAGGGACCACTTCTGCGGTCCCTCATATGTGGTCAAAGTGCCGCTTCTGCGGCTTCCACTTACCATTCCATTTTCCGCCTCTGCGATCTATGGATCCGCAGCGCTTCTGCGGAATTTCGTCTGCTTCTGCGGACCTGGCCTTGAGCCCATGCTTCACTTCTGCGGTTGCCTAGCACTTCTGTGGCTTCGCTTCTGTGGTCCTAAAACCGTAGAAGCAAAAATACCAGAAGAGTAAAGACAGCAGCTGCTGCAAACTTAGCGATTTTTCCCCGTTAACCACCCGAAATCACCCCGAGGCCCCCGGGACCTCAACCAAAAGCACCAATACCACCTAATACCTCATTCAAACTTGTACCAATCCTTAAAACACCTAAAACAACACCGAAAATCCAAGTAAATCAATGATTCAAGCCTAAGAACTTCAAATTCCAACAAAACACGCTTTCGATCAGAAACCTAACCAAACCTCGTCCAAATGACTTGAAATTTTGCACACACATCCCAAATGACATAATGGAGCTACAACAACTTTCGGAATCCAAATCTGAACCTCGGATAAAAAACTCACTATCGGACCGGAAATTTAAAAAATTCAAACTTCGGCATTTCAAGCCTAAATGAGCTATGAACCTCCAAAATACATTCCGAACATGCTCCCAACCCCGAAATCACCTATCAGAGCTAACGGAACCATCAGATTTCCATTCTGAGGTCATCTTCACACTGTTCCAAATACGAACCATTTTTCAACCCTTAAGCTCTCATTTAGGGACTAAGTGTCCCAAAACACTCCGAATCCTAACACCGAATGTCCCGACAAACCAAAATAGCAGAAATGAACTTAGGGGAAGCAATTAATGGGGGATTGGGGCGTAAATTCCAAAAACAACTGGCTGGGTCGTTACAAGTTGACCATGGCAGACTACATTCATTCTCTTTTCGTCTATAAGGGCTAGTTGCTCATAATGACTTTTTACCCACTTTGCATCGTCGAGCTCAGATTCTTGTATGATCATTAGGGAAGGAATTTCTACCTCATCGGGAATGACAACCTATGTACCGTAAACCAACATATAGGGGGTTGCCCCGGTTGATGTGCTAACTATAGTGTGATATCCCAATAAAGCAAATGATAACTTCTCGTGCCACTGTCTATGCTTCTCTATCATTTTCCTCAATATCTTCATGATATTCTTGTTGGTGGCTTTTACAGCTCCGTTCATCTCAGATTTGTAGGCTACAGAATTTTTGTGTTTGATCTTGAGAGTTTAGCACATAGCTTCCGTCAAGTCGCTGTTGAGTTTGGAGCCATTATCAATAATGATTGACTCTAGAATTTCGAATAAACAAACAATGAGGTCGCGGACAAAGTCTACCATGGCTTTCTTAGTCAATACTTTGTAAGATGATGCTTCGACCCATTTGGTGAAATATTCGATGGCTAATAGGATGAACCTGTTTCCATTGGAAGCAGCAGGCTCGATTGGTCCAATAACGTCCATTCCCTAGGTAGTGAATGGCCAAGGTGAGCTTGTTGTGTTAAGATCGCTTGGAGGTATCTTGATCATGTCTACATGTATCTGACAGCAGTGGCATTTTTGGACATATTGGATGTAGTCTATTTCCATAGTCATCCAAAAGTAACCAGCCCGATGTATCTTCTTTTCTAAGACAAAACCGTTCATATGTAGACCGCAGGCCCCAGCATGAATTTCCTCTAGTAGCTTGTATGGTTCCTTTGTATCGACACATCTTAATAATCCTAAATCGGGAGTCCTCCTATACAGGATTCTTTCGTTGTGAAAGAAGTTTTTGGACAATCTCTAAAGTGTGCTCTTCTGAGTAGGATTAGGCAAGCTCCAGGTACTCTCCTTTTGCCAAATATTCCTTGATATCATGAAACCAAGGCTTTCCGTCTACTTTCTCTTCCACATGGGCATAGTAAGCTGGCTGATTATGGATTTTCACTGGAATGGGATTAATGAAATTCTTGTCGGGATCTTGTATAATAGGGTAGCCAATGCATCAGCGAACTCATTCTGGATTCTAGAAATATATTAGAATTCCGTCTTCGTGAAACTCTTTCTCAATTCCTGTATAGGGTGCGAATACTGGAGTATTTTGGAATTCTTGGTTGCCCATTCTCCTCGTACCTAATGTATAAGTAAGTCTAAATCTCCAATTACTAGCAGCTCTTGAACGTTCATGTCAATGGCCATTTTGAGACCTAATATGCAGGCTTCATACTCGGCCACATTGTTGGTGCAGGGGAAACTGAGTTTGGCAAATATCGTATAATTCTGACTGGTTTTTGATTTTAGGACTACTCAAATGCCAACTCCTTTGAATTTTGCTGCTCCATCGAAGAACATTATCCAACCGTCATAGGATTCCGCAATATCTTCTCCTATGAATGATACCTCTTCATCAAGAAAATACATTTTCAGGGGTTCTTATCCTCCATCTACGGGGTTTTCAACAAGGTGGTCTGCCAGTGCTTGTCCCTTGACCGCTTTCTGAGTTATGTAAACAATGTCGAACTCACTTAACAGGATTTTCCACTTGGCTAGCTTACCAGTGGGCATGGGCTTCTGAAAGATGTACTTCAAAGGATCCATTCTTGATATGAGATATGTAGTATAGGCACAGAAGTAATGTCTCAGCTTCTGAGCTACCCAAGTCAAAGCACAACAGGTGCGTTCCAATAGAGAATACCTGACATCGTATGGGGTGAACTTCTTACTGAATAAATGGCTTGCTCCTTCCTTCCTATTTCATCATGCTGCCCAGAATGCAACCAAAAGATCCATCAAACACTGCAAGGTAGAGTAATAAAGGTCTAACTGGCTCGGGCAGGACTAAGACTACTGGTGTTGATAGGTACTCCTCGATTTTGTCGAAGGCCTTTTTGCAGTCATCGATCAATTTGGTGGCGGCGTCCTTCTTTAACATCTTAAAGATTGGCTCACAGATAACTGTAGATTGTGGTATGAATCTGTTGATGTAGTTAAGCCTTCCCAAGAAACTCATCGCATCCTTTTTGTTCTTTGGCGGTGGTAGTTCTTGAATGGCTTTGACTTTTGATGGATCCAGTTCTATTCCTCGGCGGATCACAATAAACCCAAGCAATTTCCCAGCAGGAACCCTAAATGCGCACTTTGTGGGTTTTAGTTTTAGGTTGTATCTCCGCAATCGATTGAAGAACTTCCTCAGATCTTCTATGTGGTTAGTGGACTTCTTTGATTTGATAATAACATCATCCACATATACCTCTATATCCTTATGTAACCTATCATGGAAGATGGTAGTCATGACCCTCATGTAGGTGGCCCATACATTCTTTAGGCCGAATGGCGTTATCTTGTAACAGCAAACTCCCCACGGCATAATGAAATCCGTTTTCTCAGCATCTTCCTCATCCATCAAGATTTGATGATAACCAGCAAAGCAATCTATGAATGACTGCAGCTCATGATTGGCGCAATTGTAGATCATGATTTGTATATTCGCCAAAGGGAAGTCATCTTTCAGACTGGCCCGGTTGAGATCCTGGTAGTCGACACAGACTCTAACCTTCCCATCCTTCTTCAGCACTGGCACAATGTTGGATAACCGAGTTGGGTACTCAGCCACCCTAAGAACCTTAGCTTTGATCTGCTTGGTGACTTCTTCCTTGATTTTGAAACTCATATCAGGCTTGAGCTTTCTGAGCCTTTGCTTTACCGGTGAAGACATTGGATCGGTTGGCAGTTTGTAAGCCACAATAGACGTACTCAGACCAGTCATGTCATCATACGACCAGGCGAATATGCCCTTATATTATTTAGAAATTTTGTGTATTTTTTCTTCTTCGATGGCGATAGGAGAATGCTGATTCGCATTTCCTTGACATTTTCTGCATTTTCCAGGTTGACAATTTCGGTCTCGTCCAGGTTGGACTTAGGCCTGTTCTCAAAGTTCTCAACTTGATAATCTCGTCAGGTATGTCATCTTCCTCTAAATCTATGTCCATTTGTTGCGTTGTCTCATTGCATGTCACGATCATTGGTTCATCAAGCCAAGTAATAGTAATGATGTATAGGTAAAGTAATGAGAAAAAACGATAGCAATAAATATTAATTCATAATAAAAATAAAAAATGCTTTTGATAAATTAAAAAATTAGTTTGAACATCGAAGATTTTATTGTGGGAATTGAAAATGCAAAAAGAAAATTATTTAGTAAATAAAATAGTGAATAATGCTTGTTCTAGCCTTGCTACCCCGAGGCTCGTCGGGCTCTGGTTGTCCTGATGGTCCAATTCTTAACATGTGCCCCTCTGCTTACGGCTTGTATGGAAGGGCCTTCCTCCCCCTCCTCCTCGAGAATAAAGCAACAGTCCATATCACCATCCTCTAGAAACAAGTTCTTCACTGCTGCAAGTGCTTCTTCTTTGTTCGACCCATAAATAATGTCGGCCTATTGGAAGGTCTGCTCCAGATGCGGTATTGGCTGCTCTAGTGGGTAGTAAGGACCACGCCATGGTGGCGACCAGCTATTTCTTCAAATGTGTATTCGTATCCCAAATCAAAGGTAGTGCCATGCTTCTTGAGTTTTATGAGTTTAGAGATTTCTTGGAGGTTTTTGCCGAGCCCTTTGCCAGGTTCGTACCGACTCCAACTTAGTATACTCTCGATTTTTCTATCCCACCATTTGTCTTTGTCGATAGCATTGATCCGTTCTATGTGGTGGTAAGTTTCTCCACCCAGCTTCCTTCTTCCCTTGATTGCCGGAATAGTCTGGAGACTGTATATGGGGTTGCTAACATCGCTATGAATGATCACTTCCTAATGATTCTATTTTAACTTTACTACCTGATACAGCATTGACGCTACGGCCCCATTAGCATAGATCCATGGCCGTCCCAGCAGTAAGTTGTAAGACGTTGGTATATCTATTACCTGGAAATTGACCTCGAACCAGGTTGGTCCCATCTGCAGGCATAGACTAATCTCACCTATGGTGGACCTCTGAGAACCATCGAAATCTTTGACATTGATTATTCCATGCTTTATCTCATGCAACGCTTTACCTAACTTCTCGAGCATTACTAGCGGACAAATGTTAAGACTGGAACCTCCATCGATTAGGATCCTGGTGACGAAATAATCTTCACATTGCATGGCGATGTGCAGTGCTTTTGTTGTGCCCCAGCCCTTCAGGTGGCAGTTGGTCCTCATAAAAAAATTGATTTTATGGCTTTCCAGCACTTGTCCTACCATATTAGCCACTTCACCGCTAGTGATATTACTTGGTATGTACGCTTTATTTAGCACCTTAACAAAGCATTCTTGTGCGTCTCTGAATTTTGCAGCAAAGAGAGAATGGTTATTTGTGCTAGTGCCTTGTTTAACTGGTCGATAACCGAATACTCCTTGGCCTATATTTTTCTCCAAAGGTCGTTCGGACCTGTCTCAATGAGGGACGACCGATTGGAGGCCTACTTGCTTGATTCAGCCAGATGTTCAAGGGTATAGACTCTACTAGTTCTTTCATACCCTGTGCTGCGACAGTTTCTTCAATCCTGACGTTGCCTGTCCTTCACGCCTCGGTTGTATAGTCCCAGGGTATAACTTTTGTACAGAAGGGTGGTATGATTGACATTGCCACTTTGAATGGAACATGCACCTTGGGTGGCAAGACTGCAACCTCAAGTGGCGCAGGTGCATTTTCCAGAGATACAAATTCAACCTCAATTTGTACCAGTGTTTTTGTGAGTGGCGCTGCTTCAAAATCAATTGGTATAAACATATTCACCTCAGCGTATTCAGATGGTTGGATTTGGACTATGATTGAATTGAGAGCAATTGCCGGTTTCTTTGGGTCATCACCTTCTACGATCAACCTGATTGATCCCACGGGATCCCGATCATCTTCTACTTCAATCATGTTAATACCTCCACCCTTATGGTCCGGAAAAGGACAGTTGCGGATGTTTGGAGCAGGTTCCTTTGCCATAATGATCTTGTTACCAATCAAAGACTATATCTTGTCTTTTAAAGAGTGACATTCATCGATGGTGTGCTTTTCTTGCCGGAGTGGTATGCACAACATTGTTTGGGTTAACCCACTGAGAAGGATTCTCAGGAGTTGCAGAAGGGATGGGGGTGATAAAACCAGCATCTTTGAGCCTCTCATATAGCTGGTCGATGGGTTTAGCGATGGCTGTATATTATTTTGGAGGTCTGCGATCAAAATTAGGTCAGGGTCTAGGGAAATTTTGGCGTGTAGGGGGTGATTGATAATGGGATAGTTGAGCATTATAGGTTTGGTAGACATAATCGGGTTGGGAGTATCTAGGTGAAGTAGGTTGAGATATAGGAGGTGGAGATGGCTGATAAGTTGGTGGCAGAGCTTGGTATGAGGGTGCTTGGTAATTTGGGGTTGGATGGTATGTGAGTAGAGGTGTTGGGTAAGCTTGGTATTTAAGGGGAGATGTGGTCCTTTGTGCAACCATCACGACCCCTACATTTCTTTTCTTGGACACTCCACCGGACTGTAAAGCCTTATTGGTAGCTTGCAAGGCTTCAAAATTTGTGACCATACCACTTTTAATACTCTCTTCAATTCTTTCACCTAATTTGATTATGTCAGAAAACATATGGTTCTCAATCATCATCAACCGTTCATAGTACTGCGGGTCTTGAGCCCGGACAAAGAACTTGTTTATTTGCTCCTTTTCTAAGGCGGGTCTGACCTTAGCAGCTTCAGATCTCCAGCGAGTAGCATACTCGCGAAATGTCTCCGTGGCCTTTTTCTTCAAATTCTGGATATAGAACACGTATGGTGCGTTCTCTGTATTAAACCTGAATGTGTCCATAAAGTCAGATGCCATGCCCACCCATCTTGACCACTTCTTGGGATCTTGGCTTATGTACCAAGATAATGCATCTCTTTTCAAACTCCTCATGAATAACTTTACGTGGATCCTTTCATCCTTTCCCACTCCAACCAGCTTGTCGTAGTATGTCCTTAGTTGGACCCTTGGATCACCCGTACCATCAAACATTTCGAACTTAGGAGGTTTGTAGCCCTCAGGAAGTTGGACATTAGGCTGTATGCAAAGGTCCTTATAGTTCAGCGCCTCGATTCCTTTGCTTTCTTCAATGCCCTAAATTCGGCTGGTCAGTTTCTTAGGTTCCTCGGCCAAGTTCCTAATAAGAAGATCATTTTCATCAGACTCATGTGTGTATGAGATAGGTTGAGTTGAGTGTGTTATGGTCTCCACGTAGATAGGATTGTTATGGAGGCCTGGTGTATGGGTGTGGAAATTGTCGTTTGTGGAGTTTTGAGGTTCTGGGATAGGTAGTGGAGTGTTGTTTAGGGCATGGCAGGTATCACATTTGATCTTTGGTGGAGCTGCGTGATGGTGAGGTGCGGGATGATTCTGCTATTTTTAGATATTTTGAGGACGTGTAGAGTTTTGAGTGTTAGGGAAGTTAATATCTGGGGTGTTGAGGGAAAATGACATGTTTGCCAGATTTTGAACCTGATCGAGCTCTTCGTGGAATTTCAACAGTTCCTGTTCAAGCTGTGACACATTCTCATTAGGAACCCGAATACCCTAGCCATCAGTGGCCTATACCTGTTCAGCTGTGTTCTCCTTCCTAATGTTGTTTAAATCTTCCATTTTATTCTTGCCTTTGTTCTTGCTTTTAATGAGACTAAGAGGAGGAGTGGGTGAAGGGCTCCTGGATCTTTTGAAATAAGATGATGATGCCAGAGTGCAAGAACTAACCCTTGGGTAGGGGAATAAAAATAAAGAAAACAAAATAAAAACAAAAGGTAATCACGTCAGTGAGGATTATAAAGAGTATTGCAATATTTAAATACATAGTGCGGGAATGTAAAGCATTTCCTAATTTAGGAAGCTCTTTGTGCCCGAGGTAGGCCTAGCGACAAATAAACTTGGAGAACTTTTAATGCTAAATGCCTCATTGTATTGATAAAGATAGGCGAATCCCAAAAAGATACTAAATAAGCGAGAAATAAAAGTCACTAATGGCCATTGGCCTTATTACATTCATAAAGCTAAAAAGTAAATTCCTATCTATTTGGTCCCAGAAGGACCTTTCCCGGATTCGACATCTTTGGCTCCGTCGAACAACTTCCCAATTTGCGGTCCCAACAACAGGTATGCTCTGGCTAGATGTCCACCTTCGGTCTCCTAAGCCTTTTGACAGTTTTCAGCCCTTTTGAGAAATTTTCCCACCAGTTCTACTATGCCTCGCTCCGAGTATCCTAGGCTTTTGTTGGCACTAATATCCATGTCTTTCCATTCCACAATCAGCTTCTTTTTGGATTCTTGTATCTCACAATGTTCGCTCTCGCATTCATGGGTCCTTTTGCGCAGCTGGTTGTACTTGACTTGTGCCTTAGCCTTTTCATCTATAATTTTGTGACCTCGAATGAACCCTGACTGGCCTAAACCATCCCAATTGTCTTCCAACCAACCCGAATAGAAAAGGGTACAATCAGCCTGATATTTGTCTGGCTTGACGGTGTCTTTTCCCATTACGATCTTGCAGTGCCACATGTGCTGGGCTTGGCACTTGTGGGGACTATCATCAGTCTGGAAGTCAGCTCGAAGATGGCTCATCTTGTCGACCCTGGTATAACTTGGTTCCTACCTGGTTGCCTCATAACTCGAAGAGGGACGTAAGGGTATGTTCTTCTCAGACAAATCAGTATCAGGAAAGGTGCATCTCTGGATCAGGCGATGAACTCCTCTATCAGAAACCACTCGAACATCCCTTGAAACTATTCTTCAATCATATTATCAAAGAGCTCAACCCATACCTTGGTATTCTATGGCTGAGCAAACATGTCGGGGATGTAATTTATTTGCTTTGGGTGGTGGAAAGCGATGTGGTCATCCCAGGCCCTTCGCTGAATTTCTTATCGGTATTCGCCCTTTTGGAGATGTTCCATGAGCCAAAGCTGATGTAATAGATTGCAGCCTTCGAAGTGTCTCACTCCTTGTTGACACTTCTCTAAGGCTTGGTATATGTCTGCAATGATCATGGGTAAAATGCTAAATATCTGCCCACCAATCCCCTCCATTAGGGTCTTGGTTACCATAGCCAGCCTAGTATGGATTCTCCCTTTCTTTATTGGAAACACAATCAAACCAAAGAAGTAAAACATGAAGATGAATACCCTACGATGGATATGTCCCAAGGACGTAATGGAAAACTCACCATGGTAGGTACGGTATGATTTGCTGTGACCGTACCGTTCATACAGGTAGACAAAAGGGATGTACGATTCCGTTAGGCATACCAATTTTGCATTCTTCTTCGAACCCATCATTTTTAGGAAACCCTTACTTGTGCAGTTCTCAGGCATTAGCAAACCCGGGGTTTCCCATACTAGACCAGCCAATCCTCATATCTCCTCTAGCAAAGGTGTCATTTCAATGTCCCCATAGTGGAGCACAGCCCTTTCACAATCCCAAAATAAGGTAGCAGCTTCTATTATCATGTTGTTAGGCTGGATCTCCAAGAGGGATGGTAGATTATCCAAATATTTTCTGACGAGGGTTTTGTCATTAGAATGTAAATCTTCCCACCAACTTAGCAATCTTGGGTGGAGATTGGTGACCATGCCGAATCTGGGGACTTCGTGCCTCATATTTCTACAAGTCAAACAAGGTTAGGCCCGTACCCCCACCAGACTCAACTATTTAACATCAACAATTATCATGAAGCATTTATTTCTCCAAATAAATGCACAGAACATGATGATGTCCGTTTGGGTTTAGGGAAACCCAGTGGACTTTTGGACAAGGCTATCTTAAAGGATCATCATGTGGACAACATAATTGGCCCGACTAGGTTTGACCATGATGCATGCGCAATTTAAATAGAGTAAGGTTTCTATGGGGTTTTAGACTGGTACCCTTGAGCGGACAACTCAAGGGGGAAGGCATGGAACTGTCGACTGCACCACTGATCGACTAGTTTTCCCGCAAATAAGCCTTTCCGAATTTAGGGGGTAATGATATAGGAAGGGCACAACCACTCATCAAGCATTGCTATAGTATTTGTTTGGCACGAGGGGAGTATGATGTTGAGCATGATTATGCAATAATTAAAAGCATGTTGACATGTATTTGCACGTTAAGAAAGCGAGATATACAACAATTTTATAATTTAAAGCAGTTATAAAGGAAGGAGACAAGAAAGATATGACAATTTTGCTTTTGAAAAAGGAATTAAACGATTAAAGGAATTTAAACAAAAATTGCACATGGGGGGGGGGGGGGAGTAAAAATTCACAAAAACGGTATGAAATGGTAAAACCCTAAATATCCCCAGCAGAGTCGCCATGATGTCGCACCCCTTTTTTCTCGCAAATCGGGTTTATGATATTTTGGGATAACTCTTTCCTTTTGGAAATAGGCATTTGCATTTTTGAAGAGTCGCCACCTAACGATTTAAGGTGCGTTAGGGCACTTATAGGGTTCATTTATAACTACTTTTGGTAACCAGAGACATGGTTAGAGCTTGAAATTATCCTAATGGGAAGGTTTTAGGCACCCCTCAGGATCCACTAGTGTGGTTCCCCGCCAAACATTTTTTGTCAATATGTACAATTAGCAAATAAACAAGTATGGCTCAAATAGTAGGGGATTTAAATTTAAATACACGTGTTTGAAAAAAAATAATTAGTGAAAAATGAGATTTTGAAAAGAATTACAATTTAAGCATATTTGTAAATGTAAAGAGGGGTATCCTAGGTTTGTTAGCCTATAGGATCACATCAGTACAGTGCCCGATAATCAGTACTTAGAAAGGGGCTACGCGTGGCATTAGCGCACCGGTCATCATATCCATATTTACCATTTCCCACCCTGTGAAGGTAATTAAAGTGAAGGTTGGTCTCGACCTCTATTGCATGCTGTTACATGTCCCTTCCTATAAGTCCCGGAGGAATTTAGGACTCCTATCCTATAAAAGGGGGGGGGGGGGTTTAGGCAGACCCTCAAGTTTAAAGGTAAAATACTAAGTCGACATATAATAAACAAATAGGACTTCAGTTAAGGGGAGCATGGAAGACAAATGAAAGGCTCATATATGTCCCCCCACATACAGTACACATAAACAACAAGACTCATACACAATTAAGGTCTAAATTTAGATCCTAAACATGGTATCTAAAAGATAACAGCAGTGTCAGATTTATTATACGACTCAGAGAAAAAGTCTTAACCAAGCTTGCCTACTGATTTTAACATGCTAACAGTTAAACATTAATCACACAGTTCTAGTTTTATTTTAAAGTTGATTACCTAAGACTTGCCTAAGCATAAAAAATAATATGCAGCAGTTACCAGAATTACTAAAAGCAGTTTGGAAGTTATTTTTACCTAAAGCATGCTGTTTAAATATAGCAAATACATGCAGGGATTATGACCAGTTTTACTTCACAAGAGAGTCAAACATGAGACTGTTTTATGTCCTTTTCATGCATCGGTAGTTTAACTAGGTGTGATTGAGCGAGTGCAAAAAACATCCTAAAACAAGGTATCTAATGTGCACATACAAAAAATGCAGTGTGATTACATTCCTAAAGCGTGATTTCGGAATGCCCAAAGAGTTACAACGTGATTTCAAGATGTGCAAGAGCAACAATTTTATGTTGATGTTGTTATTTAGCCTAAAGCAGGATTTCTAAGTGGAAAAGTGATGCCAAATGAGATGCTGAAATAGTAAACCTAAGAACATGGTATCTAATGCATGACATGCTTTGAATGGGTTGATCTTACACATGGATTCTAATGCACACATAGGAAATGTAAACCTAAGATATGGTTTCTAACCATTGATGTTGATAGCATGTATGACTACCCTGCCTTTTTTACTAGCCAACCCCAATAATTGTTTACAACAGATTATTACAGACCAATACTGAAATGAATTACATAAGAAAAATAAAATTTACACTATAGAGAGCTTGAAAACAGGCCCAGATTTCCAATACCTGATTAGGACTTCCTCTCTGAGCTATGTAATCAATCACCTCAAATGCCATAGCCTTTCACATGTCTCGGTGTGTTAGAGTTCCCTAAGGACCCCAAGGGATCCCAGGTAGTACTCACACCCAGATTTCATAGCCAAGACAGATTAAGTGCACTATGGAAGACCAACTTTTGTGTGTCCAAGTTCAGAGGGAGCTTATTGGTCCTAAGGCAAGGCTCACAAGAAAGGGACAGAACCTAGTGGTCTAAGAGTAAAGTGAGAGTGCTTAACATAGTGATGAAAAACTTAGTAAAGCATTTTAGAAGTGAAAAGGTCCAGAAATAATTTTTTAAAGATACTAGGAGTTATAAGTTTTGAAATCATTCTTTGAGAAAAGCATACTAAAAAAGAACCCAGTTAACCATAGAATACCCAGATTTACTTGACAAGTAGACCTACAAACAGGAGTGAAGGGATTGGGCACATATAGGTTTGAAACCACATAAATAGGGAAATATTTGACATAAAAAATATATAGAATAGCTATGAGTCTATTGAACAAATTAGTCATGGTAACAGACATTTAAAACATAGGGAAGAATGCAGCAGGTTCATGTTTAAGACAAGTATTTTGTTGAAGAAAATTTGACATACCATTAGGGCCAATAGATTGCGCTAAAAGACTAAGTAACTATATGATCATACCGGTTAAGGGAGGGGTAAGGGAACTAAGCGAACATACTGGACAAGTTTCAAAGAACCAAGTAAAGTCTGATATGATGATTACACATAAGGTAAGAATTTGGACATGCTTAATAACAACAAACATAGAAATAAATTGAATAACTAGTACAGTAACAAGCATGGATGTATAGGCATCGAACACATAAGGTTGAGTTTCAAATTTAAACTAGAGACATACCAGTTAAAGAAGAAAAATATAGAATGTGAAAACAAGTGCAACTCCACTATCTAGCTTTGGCTTTTAGCCAGCTAGGTCAACAGTTAGCACAAGTAGCAAAGAAAGAAGAGAGAGTTTGAACATATGTATGTATTCGGAACTCTGTTCGTGTGTGGAAGTGAGAATAGATGAGAGTATATATAGTAGTTGAGAGCAGAGTAAAATAAGGTAAAGAATCAATCATTCAGTAATTAGGGAAAATTACATAATCAATCATGCATAAAATCAGTAAGGTTTTCTTCTAATAAAGGAGTGACCAGTTAATGATAAAGAGCAGGGCATATAATTAAGGAAAGAAAATTAAATACTTAAGTACGGAGTGGGTAATTAAGGGTAAATGAACAAAAGTTCAATTAAGGGAACAATAAATAAGAATCATCAAGTACCACAGTTAATCGTAAATAAGGCAAGAAATAATCAAAGCTCGTAGAAATAGGAAAATAACTGAAAATCAGTATATAGGTATTACCATAGCAAATCAGTGAATAAGGATTCAAATTAATTCTAATTTAGGGAAAATGATATAGGTTTTCCATGAATAAGCTAATTAGCCAAGTATAAATGGTAAAGAATCGAATCTGAAACCCTAATAGAGGTATACTAGGGTAAAATCACAAGATATTCTAATTAAATGAAGATGTAATCATGTAAGCAAAAGCATAGAACATTTGCATGTATCAAAATAATACGGACAAGTGCAGAATCCAAACAAAGTGTTAAAAATTTGGGGTTTTAGTATAGGCTAGTTAGGGTTAAGGAAGAACTCAACAAAATCAATCAAAACACATAGACACAGGGGAATAAACACTTAAAACAAGAAAGCATTTTGAAGAAAAGGATTTTCAGAAACCCAAGTTTAGAAAAGAGCGACTAATATCGAAATAGTTAGTTAAAACAGGGGAATTTTTAAAGGAAAATGCTTAATAATACTCGAATCACCTCAGATCTATAAATATATGAGAAGAATCGAACAGTAGCAAACTAGATTTTTCGGAAATTAGTAGAGATGAAGAGAATCGGTTAAAAACTCATGGATTCAAACGAAAAACATGAGGAAATCTTTTTTTACAAACGAAAATGGCCGGAGACAGGCCAGTAAACGAGTTTCAAATCGAAACAGGTTGGCTTTTCTTGAGATCTTCTCAAGGACTCATGAAGTCGAAGAGCCATGATGTATAGGAAACCAGAGGTGGTCAAAGAAGGCACGAAAACACCATAGGAAGGAGGTTCTCGCCGGTGACACTGATTAGGGTTTGAGGGTGTCTGAGAGAGAAGATAATAGGAGAGGATTCATAGCCAGTGCAAATGAGAGAATGGGGTAGGGTTTGGTGGGTCTTTGGGTTAAAAAGGAAAGTAATGCCGTGGACCGTTGATCTGGGAGATCAACGGTCGAGATTCAAAAAGGTAGGTGGGTGCCAGGTTTGGATATGTGTTAGTAGGGTGTGGGTTGGGTTTTTAATTGTAGAATTGAGTTGGAAATTGGGGTTCGATTTGGCTATAATTGAAAGCCAATTTGTCTATACTTCCAATATACTTCCAGAACATAGAATTATGAAATACCGGATGCACACTCGACAAGCTGGGTGGCAAAGCAAGCTCATAAGCCACTCCCCAATCCTCCGAAGCACCTCAAAAGGCCCAATGAACCGAGGACTCAATTTACCCTTCTTCCCAAATCTCATAACACCCTTAATGGGTGAAACCTTCAGTAGAACCTTCTCCCCAACCATGTAAGACACATCACGAACCTTCCTGTCAACATAACTCTTTTGTCTTGACTACGCTGTACGAAGCCGCTCCTGGATCGCCTTCACCTTTCCCAAAGCATCCTGTTCCAAGTCTGTACCCAAAATCCTAGCCTTACCCGGCTCAAACAAACCAAATATAGATCTACACCTTCTCTAACACAAAGCCTCATATGGAGCCATCTGAATACTCGATTGATAACTGATGTCGCAAGAAAACTCCGCGAGCGGTAGAAACTGATCCCATGACCCTCCAAAATCAATGACACACATGCGCAACATATCTTCCAATATCTGAATAGTGTGCCCGAACTACCCGTCAGTCTGAGGGTGAAAAGCTATGCTCAACTCCACCTGTGTACCCAACTCTCGTTGCACGGCCCTCCAAAACTGTGAAGTAAACTGAGCACCTCTATCTAAAATGATGGAAAATGGAACCCTATGCAGGCGAACAACCTCTCGAATATAAATCTCTGCTAACCGGTATGAGGAATAGGTATTGCACACAGGAATGAAGTGCGCGGACTTGGTCAGCCGATTCACAATCACCTAAATAGCATCGAACTTCCTCAAAGTCCGTGGGAGCCCAACTGTGAAGTCCATGGTCATCCGCTCCCAATTCCACTCTGGAATATCTATCTGCTGAAGCAAGCCACCCGGTCTCTATGCTCATATTTCACCTGCTGACAGTTGAGACACTGAGCTACAGATCTCGTAATATCCTTCTTCATTCTTATCAACCAATAGTGCTGCCTCAAATCTTGATACATCTTTGCGGCACCCGGATGAATGGAATACCAAAAAAACAATTGGGGGAATTAAGGTAACAATGGTGGAAATTGGAACGGAAACAACAACAACAATGGTCAAGGCAGATGGAACAACAATGGTGGTCAAGGTAATCAGGGGCAAGACATTCAAAGGCCTCCGATGTTTCAACAACCGAACAACCCGCCATTCCTAATTTTACTAACAACTTTCTTTGTTTATCTTGTGCGGCTTCTACTATTTCTAGCGCTGTTATCACCTTTTTAT